>CM019044.1:29124920-29153365 GCA_009664405.1 Drosophila bifasciata
ACTCGCCGGGGTGATAACTCAGGGCTGCCGAGGGTTTTACAGAATATTTGTAAAGAGGGACCCTCTATGGGATGGAGGCGCGTCTAGCGACGGTAAGACCGTCAGATCGTACCTTTCTAGCGAGATCCTTTTGGGAGCACTTACCTCCCCCGTGCGACCCGGTAAGGCTTTCACCTCGCGTACCCACCCCGCGTCCCGGGGAATACGGGTGCGGTGTGGCTACGCCTGACTGGGGAAGGAGATACGAATAATGGGCCCTGCCTCGCCCGGCGTACCTCGGTGGGAAACGGAGATTGTGGCCGATCTCGACTATAGGCACCTCGGCGTATCTCGGTGGGACCAGGGAGTACGCCCGACCTAACCAGTTGACTGCTGGGTTATAGACGCCCGGCGTATCTCGGTGAAGACCAGAGAGTACGCCCCAGTTGCTAAACGAAACGCTGGGTTTTTCCGTCGGCGTGTCTCCCAATACCCGTTAAGTAAGGTTGCCTCACAATTGCTTAGATAGACAACGCATCACTTTTTGAGCAGTTACAATGACCGCCGCTGAAACTGCATCATATTGCAGCGGCAGCAGGGTGAATTGCTTAAATTGGTTATTCAAACACCTGCATGAATACACAACTCCATGACGGATCGCTCGTACGTCTACGCGATCCGAGTGCGGAAGATGGGCAGCTGAGGGAAAGAAGTGCCTGGGGTGGAACATCACTTTTCGCGGACGAGAGCAGAGGTCGGCTTATCGTTCGGCGCCGAAGTTCCAATCATCCGGAAAGCGAGTGGAGATAGAGCCAGAGCTGGAACGATTGGAAGAACCATCAGAGATGGTGGTGGAAACTCACTTGCTAAACAAGCGAAGCTATGCTGCTGGAACTGTGGCCAGTTTGACCATGGGTTCCGGGACTGTGTGGAAAAGGAAAAACTATTCTGCAACGCTGCGGGAAGCCAGGACGTTCCGTCAACATGTCCAAGTGTTCGGAACGGAATGGGTTTCACATGACTTAACTACAATTTTTGGATCCGAGGAAGCTAAGAGCATGCTAAACAAATATTGGTTTTGTTTCCTTCGAAAAAAACTTGTTCGTGTACCTATAACTAATATTCCTTGTGATTCGGCTCTGTGTTTCTTTCGATTATTCCAATTAAGGGAGATTGATACCTGATTATATCTTGTCCATGGTCAAGTACGTGATGAACAGTAGGTGTTAGCCATTCGCCTAGCCCTTTTTTTAAATGAATTGCAGTTTTTGGTGGCATACTTCCCATCAAATTTTGCTATATTTTTCTCTACTGAGAACATTGAGTATGACCTAAACCCTTTTAATAGTTTCACAGTCTAATCCTAATAAGACAAGCTATTTTTTCTAAAAAACCTTCTAAAGGCGTTGACATCATTGTTATTTCCCAAACCTTATTTGGGTTTGTCAATAACAACCCTAACTCCTTAAGAAACTTGATTTCCGTTCAAATTTCATTCACCTTGCTGTTTTATTGGTTCAGCAGTTTTCTTAGAATATTTGAACATCATTGGTCTGAAAATATTGAGTAGATAATTGAAGTGGGTTTTTCAATGCTCTATAAGAATTAGTAATTGAGAATATGTTGCATTCGAAGGGTATCGATATGCAAAAAATACCAGCGTGGAAGGGAAACCGACAGGGTTGCAGGGCCAATGTAAGGGGAAAGAAGGCTGGTGGAGAGTGGCGCCACCTGAGCAGGCAGTCTAGGGGAGATCTTCAAATTTCTCTATGGGAAAGGAGTCGATTTGAGCGCGATCACACGTAGCGGTGTCCGGGGAACAACCCACAAGCTCACCCACACTCCAAAAAGCAGGCCATGCCCTTGAACTTGGTTCAGGGCAAGAGAAGAAAGACAATCGTCTGCTCCGAGGTGGCTGTAGAAAGCGGTTGAGATGAGTAGGTATTGAAAAAACCATCGGCGGCGAGCAGACGGAAGTTTGACAAAAGTGAGTGAGATAATGAAACATAAAAAACGAGAAAAAAGAACGTTCAGTCGCTGTGAACGCGACTCTACTTTTATACCCGCACTCAGTCAGTACACATGTGATTTATGTGGAATTTTCAAATGTTTTATCGGATTTGTACATTTTTTGTTACATTTACATCTACATCTACATCTACATCTTTTCTCACAATAACACACGTACACTGCACGAGGCAGAATGTATGAGCAGTGTGTACTTTCCTAAGGCAGTGTGTGGATACATAAAGTGAGAGTGCAAAAAGAATGGGAGGTCGACCGCGAGTGGGTATCTCAATTTAAGTTAGGTAAAGGTGAGGTTAGGTTAGGTAAATAACATATTTTGGATTAGGTTAAGGCGGAAGCGGAGGGGAGGACCTTCACTTCGACGAAATAAACCCAAGAGCCTTGAGGGCCGCTTGACTGTCGAAGACGCACACTGTGTGTTCATCTAAAAGTTTGGAGACGATGAGATGGCCTCCTTGATAGCTAAGACCTCTGCCTGGAACACGCTACAGTGGTTCGGAAGTCTGGAAAGCAGAGACTGATGTTGAGCTCGTCGCAAGTCGCGCACCCCCACGCGGCCGTCTAACTTTTCTTGTCAGGGCTGGCCACCAGACCACTACTCCGTACATCAGGATTGGTCGTATGATGGCGGTGTTTAGCTATCGAACTATGCGGGGTCATGCCCCACTTTAGACCGATAGTTTTCCTGCAGGTGTAGATGGCTACTGTGGCCTTCTTCACCCTGTCCTTTATGCTCAACTTCAGTCGAGCTTCCTATCGAGATAAGACCAAGGTATTTGGCAGTTTGCGAAACTACCGGCTCTCCACATAGTTTCGGTGGGGGTAAGTGTCGGAATCTTGTATTTCCTGATACAAGTTCCGCCTTATATGGAGTTAACACCTTGCCACATTTGGCTGCCCATTGTGACAGCTTTTTGAAGTGCTTGTCGTGCACTCGCATAGAGTCTGTGAAGCTTCCCAGAGAATGCTATAGCGACGTCATCGCATACGCCACCGCGGCATCCACCACCCTCTTATCTCCCGCAGCAGTACATTCACTGCTATGTTTCCTAGGAGAGCGGCGGACTCCGCCCTGCGAGGTGCCTCTGTTGACTTAAACCTGGTGGACGTAGGGTAACCTTAGTGATGCCTCAACGGTCCTGCATTGCAGCTTCTGATCGATGAGACTCACCGTCGAGGATCAATCCCCAGGTCAGTCAGTGCTCCCGTGATGGCGGACAGGATGATGTTGTTGAAGGCAATTCTATGTCAAGAAAAGGCTACCAGGGTATATTCCGCCCATATATGGGGACGATTCGATTATCGCTGTGACCGCATGTAGGGCCGTTTCGGTGGATTTTCCCCTCCGATAGGCATGCTAAGAGTCAGAGGTTGATTTGGCGATATGGTCGCCCTGAGATACAGACCTTAAAAAAGTCGTTCCATCGCCTTCAAGAGGAAGGACGACAGGCTTATGTCTGAAATCTTTAGGGGCAGTGTGCGAGGGCTTGCCTGCCTTGGGTATGAAGACAACTTTGGCCCGAAGCCATGTCTCCGTGATTTCTCCGTGGGGAGAAAATCCCTCGTAAATCCGTTTAAAGTCAATTTATGGCTCTTTGTCTGGCTTGGCTCAGCTGGGCTGGGATGATGCCGTCTGGTCCACAGTTTTAGGGCTTGAAGCTATTTGTACTTGGGATATATTCTTCTGACTTGCTGGGTTCAAATTGAGCCCGTGGCATTGAAAGGATGCGCTTTGTAGGTTGTTCTGTTTACAACGCAGCCTGGGAAATTTGTATACTAGAAAGGAGGCTTAGCGACTCGGAACTGGATGTCGTCAGGGGTCGGCTTTCCTCAAATACCCCAAGGTTGGAGTTGATTTCGAGCCACTTTCCGTAAGCGCGAGGCTTCGGAGTTGCTCTCGATTTCGGTCTGAACTGGCGCCATGACGCGCTTTCCTGAGTTCTTTTGTTGTATGTTGACAGACTGACCTTGTATTCGGTTCAGTTCTGTTCAGCGTTAGCGCAGCTTTCGCTTTGTTGAAAAGTCTCCGTGAGGATTTCGGGCTCTCGAGCGTCGGAGTCTACCATTCTGGTTTCTTCCGTCCCTGGTTTTGCCGGGTGGACAGAATTTATCGAGCGCAGCGTTGCAGGCGTCGGTAAAAACCTTTACCAGACGACTCGTGGTCTCCCATGAGACATCCTCCTGGGTATCAGGGGAGAGTTTGGCAAAAGAAAGTCACATAGCGTGTCCAGTTTGTCCGCCTGAGGTTACGGAACTGGGCTGCACTCGGTATGGAGAACGTGAAGGCAGTTCCCACGTACCTTGGTCGAGAAGGAGTGTTCTTCGAGGGACCCTCCAGGATGTTGTTCTTCTGTAGCGTACGAGAGGCAAGCGTGAGGTCAGGTTCTTAACAATGAAAGTGGTATCGTCCCCTTGGTTTTAAGATGACCATCTGAGTCAATAAAAAGTAGTTAAAGGAACTCACGGATTCGTTTTGTGTCGGTGCTTCCCCACTGACTGTGGCGAGCATTAGCGTCGCATCACTAAAGGCCGATGTCCTTGGCCTCGCAGTCTGCGACGAGCGCCATCAAGGGCGCATGTGGAGGGTCCGTCCGGCTGGTCATGACCCATATATGCCGAGCAGATACGGGTGAGCGCTCCTGGCCTTCGAGGGCTCAACGCCGTTTGATCTTTATTGCGAAATTTGGGAGCAAAAATGGTGCAGTTCTCTTTTTTGCAGAATGCAGGTGCGTATTTTACCTGGGAGTCAGCTAAATATAGATTATAATCAGGAGTCCTCAGAACGGAGACCCACTGTTTCCGAGGATCTAGGTTCCTGAATGAGGACTATGTCGGCCCCACCCTTGGCTAGGTGGAGCAATAAGGCAGCACATGCTGCCTTACAATGGTGGAGGTTTATCTGCGGGGTGTCAGGGACATTCCTGAGACTCGCCTCCACCATGTCGTGTCGACGTCGCTCTCCGGGGTCGTCGTCCCCGACGACGATGCGTCGAGACCTCTGGCCGGGTCGCTCGAGTCGGACTCGTAACGATCCAGGATATCGTCAAAATACCATGGACGCCACGTCCGACGCCTCGGGTTCGCTCCCGCTTCCGGGACGTCAGGCTCTCGGGTCTGGCTGGACCCCCACTTGCCTTCTTTGGAGTCGTTTTTTGTAGGGGACTATGGTCTGCCCGGTAGCCATAGTCCACCACTCCTGCCGACTCTCTAGGGTTCAGCGACTCCTCGTTCAGGACGAGGATAATCTGTCTTACTCTGTCCTGCGACCTCCTCGACCTTGGCCCACCTTCAATCGGCTGTAGGAAGGGTGGGCGGCGTTGTCCTACCCAGAACGAATCTTCTCCGGTTCTGCAGGTTTATTTTTACACCGCTCGGGCCCTCAGTCTACTTGGGACGTCTTCCCCAACGTACGGCATCTAGTTTGGCTCGGATAAACTTCCCCGGCGCCGCCACCCGCCTTCATGTGGAGGGGCGCTGAGCGTGCATCTTGGCGATGGCTTTCACCGTGCCTGATGCCACCCGGCGTCCTCACATTTGGGCGGGGGTTCACCGTTGTCGCGAGGAAAATTACCATCCTTGGCGCCCCTGTCTAGGACGCCAATTAAGTTACGCCCCTCGCCACCTCCGCAAAGGACCTGTTGGTCAGGTGCGTCTTCGCCCGCTTGGCTTCCTGGGTTTTGCCTGGCTGTGTGGCGTTGTCTTCCTCGAGCGTTGCCGCTTGTTCGGGGGCTTGGCTACTGCCTCTCCGGTTTTGGCTGGTTGGAAGTCTGGGATGATTGAGCTGGCTCAAAGCCTCTGCTCCACGCTGGATCCTCATTGCCAAGATGAAGGCGCTTACGCTTCCTGTCCTGGTAGGACGTTTTACCTCCTTGGCCTGCAGACCCGCCGCCTGCCGAGGTTGACGGGGTTTCCCCGATCGCGAGGCGCTTACCAGCCGCGACGACGCTCTGCTTGGCAGCCACCCTCGACCGGTTTGACGCCGGTGCCCCCGACGTGGATGTGCCCGATTGGCTTGTGGAGACCTCCCTCGCAGCGGATTCTGCTGGAAGACGGTGGACCGACTTAGTCTCCTTCCCGTCTTCTTTGGACCTGGTTTTCCCAGGCGTTGATGTAGATGGTTAATCTTGCCCCAGCCCCAGGCAACCCTGCCCCCCCCTCCGGTTTGTTTTGTGATCGCGGGTCCGACCGTCATCCGTGATTGACGGCCATTGTGAACATATATATAGCTGATATCTGAAAACCTTGCCCCCCACCAAACGTTCGTAACAATAATGGCGGCCAATCTCAGACGGGAGCTAGAGTCGCAGCCTCGGCTCGACCATCAGCGCATGCGGGAGAGCAAGGATGCGGATCAGGAACGTACTCTTCGCTGATGAAACTCTTGGTTGCGCCGCTGTCTAAGGTTGCGGACCTGCGTACCCACCAGATCGTCACTGTGGCTACGATCCTTCCTATCTTCTACTCTTAGTGGTTTCGGTTCTGGATTCTAATCCTGACCATTGTCCCCGTCGGTCCCAGTGCTGGCCGGAACACTGCTCGTTCCCGTACTCGTTCGTCGGCAGCACTCTCGATCGTGCGGATGCCTTCATCCGTGATTCCCCGTATCGGACGAGCCGCCGTGGGTTTCTGCGTTCTCTCGAGCAAAAGTTTGTCCTGTTCCTCCGCACTATTTTTAGATGTTTGTCCAGGACGATCATTCACTACAAACAATTCGTCGTATAAATCGTTACTATGGCGCACGACGTACGGCCGCGCCGATTTCCACGGTATTCGGTTACTGGCGCCGGGGGCGTGCTGCGGAACGGGTTCCGTCTAGCTGCTCCGGTTGATGACGCAGAAGGTTCGGGTCTGACGTTTAGATTTGTGGTCTGAGTGGGAAGCCACCTCCGCTATCAAAGCGTCTGGGGTTCAAGCTCTGTCCGTAACCTGGTTTTACACCTTTGCTGGATTCTCTCGAACTCGACTGCTAGTTGCACCAATTGAGCCAAGGGTCCTGAAATCCATGCGTTTGATGTACCATAGTATTCAGGCAAGGCATTCTCGTATGCTTGCTCTAACTTCCGAGCACTGTGTCGTATCCCGCGCGACGCATCGTTGTCGGAGGTCAATCACGAAATCCCGGTTTGGTTTCTCCCTCCCTCTGACATCGAGCGCGTATTCGTCTTCTAAGGGAAGAATTCTAAGAACTCCTTCCTTCTAAAAGAAGAATCAAACATATAAAAACGAGAAAAGAACGTTCGGAGTCGCTGTGAACGCGACTCAGCTTTTGTACCCGCACTCAGTCAGTACACATGTGATTTATGTGGAATTTTCAAAATGTTTTTTATCAGTTTGTACATTTTTTTTGTTATTTACATCTACATCTACATCTACATCTTTTCTCACTGCCATCGCGTACACTGCACGAGGCAGAATGTATGAGCAGTGTGTGTACTTTTCCCCTAAGGCAGTGTGGATATACATAAAAGTGAGAGTGCAAAAAAGAATGGGGAGGTCGACCGTGGCATCGGTCCCCAATCTCAATTTAAGTTAGGTAAAGGTGAGGTTAGGTTAGGTAAATAATATTTTGCGGATTAGGTTAAGGCGGCGACGGAGGGGAGGGACCTTCACTTCGACGAAATAAAAGAGCCAGAGCCTTGAGGGCCGCTTGACTGTCGAAGACGCACACTGTGTGTGTTCATCTAAAAAAGTTTGGAGACGATGGAGATGGCCTCCTTGATAGCTAAGCCCTCTGCCTGGAACACGCTACAGTGGTTCCGGAAGTCTGAAGCAGGGACTGATGTTGAGGGGCTCGTCGCAGAAGTCGCACCCCATGCGGCCGTCTAACTTTTCTTGTCAGGGCTGGCCACCAGACCACTACTCCGTACATCAGGATTGGTCGTATGATGGCGGTGTTTAGCTATCGAACTATGCACGGGGTCATGCCCACTTTGAACCGATAGTTTTCCTGTAGGTGTAGATGGCTACTGTGGCCTTCTTCACCCTGTCCTTTATGCTCAACTTCCAGTCGAGCTTCCCTATCGAGGATAAGACCAAGGTATTTGGCTTGGTTGCTGAAAACTACCGGCTCTCCACATAGTTTCGGTGGGGTAAGTGTCGGAATCTTGTATTTCCTGGTACAAGTTCCGCCTTATATGGGTTAGCACCTAGACCACATTTGGCTGCCCATTGTGACAGCTTTTTGAGAGTGCTTGTCATGCACTCGCATAGAGGTCTGTAATGGAAACTTCCCAGAAGAATGCTATAGCGACGTCATCCGCATACGCCACCACGCGGCATCCACCACCCTCTTATCTCCGCAGCAGTACATTCACTGCTATGTTCCATAGGAGGGCGACGGGACTCCGCCCTGCGAGTGCCTCTGTTGATAAACCTGGTGGACGTAGACGTAACCTTAGTGATGCCTCAACGGTCCTGCATTGCAGCTTCTGATCGATGAGACTCACCGTCCGGGAGTCAATCCCCAGGTCAGTCAGTGCTCCCGTGATGGCGGACGGGATGATATTGTTGAAGGCCAATTCTATGTCAGAAAGGCTACCAGGGTATATTCGATTACATATGAGGACGACGATTATCGCTGTGACCGCTGTAGGGCCGTTTCGGTGGATTTTTCCCTCCGATAGGCATGCTAAAGTCAGAGGTTTGATTTGGCGATATGAACCCTGAGATGCGAACCTTAAAAAGTCGTTCCATCGCCTTCAAGAGGAAGGACGACAGGCTTATGGGTCTGAAATCTTTAGGGGCAGTGTGCGAGGGCTTGCCTGCTTGGGTATGAAGACAACTTTGGCTCGAAGCCATGTCTCGGGATTTTCTCCGTGGGGAGAAAAATCCCTCGTAAATCCGTTTAAGTCAATTTATGGCTCTCTTTGTCCGGCTTTGGCTCAGCTGGGCTGGGATGATGCCGTCTGGTCCCATTGATTTATAGGGCTTGAAGCTATTTATTGCCCAGGATATATTCTTCTGACTTAACAGGTTCAGAATTGGGCCCGTGGCATTGAAAGGATGCGCTTTGTAGGTTGTTCTGTTTACACAGCGCAGCCTGGGAAATTTATTACTAAGAAGGAAGCTTAGCGACTCGGAACTGGATGTCGTCAAGTTGGTCGGCTTTCCTCAAATACCCCAAGGTTGGGGTTGATTTCGAGTAGTACTTTCCGTAAGCGCGAGGCTTCGGAGTTACTCTCGATTTCGGTGCAGAACTGGCGCCATGACGCGCTTTCCTGAGTTCTTTGTTGTATGTTGACAGACTGACCTTGTATTCGGTTCAGTTCTGTTCAAGCGTTAACGCTTTCGCTTTTGTTGAAAAGTCTCCGTGAGGATTTCCGGAGCTCTCCCAGCGTCGGAGTCTACCATTCTGGTTTCTTCCGACCCCTGGTTTTGCCGGGTGGACAGAATTTATCGAGCGCAGCGTTGCAGGCGTCGGTAAAAACCTTTACCAGACGACTCGTGGTCTCCCCATGAGACATCACTCCCTGGGTGTCTCAGGGGAGAGTTTGGGGGTCCACATAGCGTGTCCAGTTTGTCCGCCTGAGGGTTACGGAACTGGGCTGGTCTCGGTATGGAGAACGTGAAGACAGTTCCACGTACCTTGGTCGAGAAGGTGTTCTTCGAGGACCCTGATACTATGTTGTTCTGTAGCGTACGAGGGGGCAAGCAGGGTCAGGTTCTTAACAATGAAAGTGGTATCGTCCCCTTGGTTTTAAGATGACCATCTGAGTCAATAAGTAGTTAAAGGGAACTCACCCAGTTCGTTTGTGTCGGTGCTTCCCCCACTGACTGTGGCGAGCATTAGCGTCGCATCCGCTAAAAAGGCCGATGTCCTTGGCCTCGCGGTCTGCGACGAGCGCCATCAAGGGCGCATGTGGAGGAAGGGTCCGGCTGGTCATGACCCATATATGCCGAGAGAGCGAATACGGGTGACGCTCCTGGCCTTCGAGGCTCAACGCCGTTTGATCTTTATTGCAGAAATTTGGGAGCAAAAATAAGTGCAGTTCTCTTTTTGCAAGAATGCAGGTGCGTATTTTACCTGGGGGTCAGCTAAATATAGATTTATAATCAGGGTCCTCAGAACGGAACCCTGTTTCCGAGGATCCTAGGTTCCTGAATGAGGACTATGTCGGCCCCACCCTTGGCTAGGTGGAGCAATAAGGCAGCACATGCTGCCTTACAATGGTGGAGGTTTATCTGCAGGAGTGTCGGGGACATTCCTGGAGACTCGCCTCCCACCACTGTCGTGTCGACGTCGCTCTCGGGGAGTCGTCGTCCTCCCCGACGACGATGCGTCGAGACCTCTGGCCAGGTCGCTCGAGTCGGACTCGTGGCGATCCGGGATATCGTCAAATACCATGGACGCCACGTCCGACGCCTCGGGTTCGCTCCCCGCTTCCGGGACGTCAGGCTCGAGGTCTGGCTGGACCCCTTGCCTTCCTTTGGAGTCGTTTTTGTAGGGGACTATGGTCACCTTACGGTAGCCATAGTCCACCACTCCTGCCGACTCTCTAGGAGTTCCAGCGACTCCTCGTTCAGGACGAGGATAATCTGTCGCCTCTGTCCTGCGACCTCCTCGACCTTGGCCACCTTCCAATCGGCTGTAGGAAGGTGGGCGTTGGGGCTGCAGAACCTGGGAAGAATCTTCTCCGGTTCTGCAGGTTTAACTCGACACCACGCTCGGGCCCTCAGTCTGGGACGTCTTCCCAACGTACGGCATCTAGTTTGGCTCCCGGATAAACTTCCCCGACGCCGCCACCGCCTTCATGTAGAGGGCCGCTGAGCGTGCATCTTGGCGATGGCTTTCACCGTGCCCTGATGCCACCCGGCGTCCTCACATTTGGGCGGGGTTCACCGTTGTCGCGAGGAAAATTACCATCCTTGGCGCCCCTGTCTGGGACGCCAATGGGTTTTGCCCTCGCCACCTCCGCAAAGACCTGTTGGTCAGGTGCGTCTTCGCCCGCTTGGCTTCCTGGGTTTTGCCTGGCTGTGTGGCGTTGTCTTCCTCCGAGCGTTGCCGCTTGTTCGGGGCTTGGCTGCTGCCTCTCCGGTTTTGGCTGGTTGGAAGTCTGGGATGATTGAGCTGGCTCAAAGCCTCTGCTCCACGCTGGATCCTCCTCATTGCCAAGATGAAGGCAGCACGCTTCCTGTCCTGGTAGGACGTTTTACCTCCTTGGCCTGCAGACCCGCCGCCTGCCGGGGTTGACGGGGTTTCCCCGATCGCGAGGCGCTTACCAGCCGCGACGACGCTCTGCTTGGCAGCCACCCCGATGACCGGTTTGACGCCGGTGCCCCCGACGTGGATGTGCCCGGTGGCTTATTGGCCTACTCTCGCAGCGGATTCTGCTAGAAGACGGTGGACCGACTTCTCTCCTTCCCCGTCTTCTTTGGACCTGGTTTCCCAGGCGTTGATGTAGAAGGTTAATCTTGCCCCAGCCCCAGGCAACCCTGCCCCCTCCGGAGAGTTCGGTGATCGCGGGTCCGACCGTCATCCGTGATTGACGGCCATTTTGGCATATATATAAGCTGATATCTGAAAACCTTGCCCCACCACCAAACGTTCGTAACAATAATGGCGCCCAATCTCAGACAGGAGCTAGGGTCGCAGCCTTTGCTCGACCACAGAAGAGGACCCAAGGATGCGGATCAGGAACGTACTCTTCGCTGATGAAACTCTTGGTTGCGCCGCTGTCTAAGGTTGCGGAAGCTGCGTACCCACAGATCGTCACTGGGGCTACGATCCTTCCTTCTTCTACTCTTAATGGTTTCGGTTCTGGGATTCTAATCCTGGTGTCCCCGTCGGTCCCAGTGCTGGCCGGAGACACTGCTCGTTTCCCGTACTCGTTCGTCGGCAGCACTCGATCGCGTGCGGATGCCTTCCTTTCCGCACTCCCAGCGGACGGAGAGCCGCCGTGGGTTTCTGCATTCTCGAGCGAAGTGTCCTGTTCCTCCGCACCTGCTTAGCAGCCCGAACGGGACGATCTGCGGCACTACGCGAAATCGTCGGGGAGTCGTTACTCTGGCGCACGACTTGTACGGCCGCGCCGATCCCACGGTATTCGGTTACTGGCGCCGGGGGCGTGCTGCGGAACGGGTTCCGTCTAGCTGCTCCGGTTGATGACGCAGAAGGTTCCGGGTCTAGACGTGGTTGTGGTCTGAGTGGAAGCCACCTCCGGTGGGCGTCTGGGGTTCAAGCTCTGTCCGTAACCTGGTTTTACACCTCTGCTGGATACTCTCGAACTCGACTGCTAGTTGAACCAATTGACCAGGGTCCTGAAATCAGTGCGTTTGATGTATGGATGTGAATATTCAGGCAAGGCATTCTCGTATGCTTGCTCTAACTTCCGAGCACTGTCGTATCCCGCGCGACGCATCGTTGTCGGGGTCAATCACGAAAATCCTTAAAGTTCTCCTCCCTCTGACATCGAGCGCGTATTTCCAAAACCGTCAAGTTAACGAGGGAGGAAAAATTCTGAAACTCCTTCCGGAATTCCTGCCATAGTGCTCCTGTAACCCGCTCGTGCGGAACCATCACCCACCTTGTCTGTTGGGGCCTCGATCAGCGCACGCGTCAGATGGTCTAACGGCGGCGCGTGGGACAAGGCTCGTTCTTCTATTTTCTCGACGAAATTCAACGGATCTGTGAGGCCATCGAATCTTACGCCCCACTTCTGACCTGTTTCGCCGTAGATACGTACGATCTCGAAAAGTCCTATCGCCACGGAGGCGGGCGGGTCCACCTGGATGTCCACCGGTGACACAGCTCTGCTTGCCACCACTGCCTGTACTGACCCGGGCCTGTGTCCGCCTTCAATCGCGAGGGTACGAATGTGTCTGGTTGCCGGATCTGGGAGGAAGAACGGGATGGCCTGCGGGTACCTTCTACCTTCTGGTAGTCCGGGTGGGGACGCGCAATAGGGTTTTTCGAAGTCTGCTTCTCCCGTGGATGGCCTCGTTGGCGACCCGACCGCTTATCGACCCTCTAGCTCGGCCAACCGTGTCCAAGTAGACATCGTTAACTCCCCGGTCTGTATCAGCTGCACTAAATTCCTTCGTAGGTCCTCGACCCGGTCCGCACTTTCGCAGCCGAAATCCTCAGCCAAAACTAACAGCTCTGCTTTCCTTACCGAGGATACCCATTTTACCCTACTCCAGGATTTCGCGTTGCACGGGTTGGGTTTTCCTCAGGGGAGCCCGTCTGACATTCCGCCTGACGACTCCATTCTAGTTGAACGGCCACTCTGCGGTACTGCCTCCCCTTCGCTCTCTCGTCGTCGCGACGCTGCGCGCAGGGCTTTAATATGGCAGATGTAAATCGGCCTCCCTATCGAAAAGATAGTGGATATCCCTCTAGGTCCCTGCACGGGCGCCACTTGTAAAGTAGTTTCACTCGCCGGGGTGATAACTCAGGGCTGCCGAGGGTTTGCAAGAATATTTGTAAAAGAGGACCCTCTATGGGATGGAGGCGCGTCTAGCGACGGTAAAATTCACCGTAGATCGTACCTTTCTAGCGAGATCCTTTTGACCTTACCTCCCCGTGCGACCTGGTAAGAGCCACCTCGCGTACCCACGCCGCGTCCGGGCAATACGGGTGAGTGTGGCTACGCCTGACTGGGGAAGGAGATACGAATAACTTGCCCTGCCTCGCCGAGTGGCGTACCTCGGAGGGAAACGGAGTGCGTCTCGACTATAGGCACCTCGGCGTATCTCGGTGAAGACCGGGGAGTACGCCCTACTAACCAGTTGACTACTGGGTTATAGACGCCCCGGCGTATCTCGGTGAAGACCAGAGAGTACGCCCTAGATTGCGCTAACGAAACGATGGGTTTTCCCGTCGGCGGGTCTCGGTGAACCAGAGAGCACGCCCTACCTAACCACTCGAATATTGGGTCGGGGACTCGTTGGTGTGCCTCGGTGGAAACCCAGAGGGACACCCTAGCTACCTGACTTGGTGTCGGGGGTGGACCTTTCGTCGTCCCGGTGAGGACCAGAGAGCACGTTCGCGCTGCCTGACTACGATGGGGTCGTGGACTGACTGCCGTGTCTCGGTGGAAACCAGAGGGTACAACTGTACGTGGGATGAGTCGGGGTCGAATCAGCGTATTTCAGTCAGGGGTTTGCCGATCAGTTTGGGATCGAAGTGAACCAATATTACTTTCCACGGAGTGAGTCCCGTGGACGTGATTGCGTCATCAGCCCTTGGAGGTTATAATAATAAGGCGGGTCATTCTTAAGTTTCCTCACTTTATTTATGCATTCCTACAAGGTCCTGTGCTGCACCAATTGAAATCTAGCTGGTGCTTTACCGATTTTTTAATCTGTGAGACTCTCTTTCTAGATTGCGTGTCTTCTGCCTTTGTCGACTCGATCGCACTTCAAAATCAACTCCTCCGCTTGGCGGTCGCTTGCGTAGTGTCCATCTTTTTTTCCACGACTCGCTAGCCTTGCCTGTCTTTCTGTCTTCGAAAACACTTTTGGCTCGAGGTCCCGTTCAATTCGAACCTCGGTCCGTTACTCTCTCTCTAGCGCCTCGAGGCTACGCCTCGACACGATCGCTGCCGGCAATCCTTGCGGGACTTTCTTTGCGGTTACGTTCGCTTTGCGTTCCGCGGCACCGTGGGGTGCATCAACTGTTTGAATGGGGCTAATATAGTGGCTAATAATTATTAGAATTTTATGGGGGAGTATATATATTGTGGGGCGGCCCTTGCGCGCCCTCATGCCTCTTCGAGTACGGGTATAAAAATTGTTAATGTTGCCGAAAAGCGTGTTATAAATTTGTTAATAAATATATAAATTTGTTCACTTATTAAAGAATATCAATGCCAAAAGGACTTCAAACTTTTTCTGTGAACTTTTACAAGTTTTGCGTAAAGAGCGTCGCCTACTCCGATTCGATGTCATTGGCGGCAAATAAAACTTCAGTTTTTACATAATGTAATTTGATGATCATGGAGAACTCGATGCAGAAGACAACATGGAACCTCCGGTAGAAATTTTTCTGTGATTATTTCAACAAAAATCTGAAGTTGGCTCTATTGTTATTTTCAAATTCTAATTTGCAAAAGACGTTTCGTCTATCGCACCAAACTACCGATAAGCTAATATCATATTAGCTACTAACAGATGGGATATATTGGAAAAATTGATTATGTTTCTTCGAGAGGTAGTAATGATCAATTCGATGGTGAATCTGTCCTTGTATCTACAAAATAAGAACCAGTCAGTAGCAACTGAGTTATAAACAATTTTTTCGGTGTGAAATTAGGGTTCGGAATTAGAAAAAAATAAATACCTTAAATGTCGGATTAAATCCTCGTTCTTTGATAATATCTGCCCCAAATGACGTCATTTGGAAACAAACATTATATTTTTGAGTGTTTCAAAGAAAGTGGCGTGATTCTGGTGTTTTCGCCACAAAGCATTGAATACAATGGCTCACGTGGCGGAGTCAACAATGGCAATTTCACTTTACCAGTAAGGCAGCATAATCCGGGCGTTTCTCCGGAAGTCTTTTTCAAATATGCAGAAGAAGAATACATGACCATACAGGCATTTAGCAAAATATATGTGATGTGCTGAATGTCGGTACACACACTTGCATAGCGCAATGAAGCGTCTCTTCACTCTTTCTTTGAATGTTCACGTGACAAGTCGAGCAAAAGAAAATAAGCGAATAATAACCCATAAATTAATTCATAAAACAAAACTTATAAGTGTTTATTAATATAAAACAAAAATCAATATACAAGGAGAGAGAAAAAGAAAATTGACTGAAACATTGTTCAGTTAAATTCAAGTGGGCTGTGTTTGACAAAGAACGCCAAGTTGGACGCCACGTGCAGCGTGCATTTTTGTGCGTGTATTTTTCAATAGGTTATCGGTCCAGCCCACGCCTCTTTAATGCAGATAAGTATAAAGTTTGATTTATAAAAATGGAAAAAGGAAGCGAAACATAAAACCATTTGTTGGAGAAAAATACTCCATTTGGAAGTTTCGAATAAGAGCATTGCTGACTGAAATAGACGCCATTAAGGTTATTGACCAAGAGTGTGGTGAAATAACAGAAGAATGGAAGAAACAAGAGAGAAATGCAAAAGTGTAATTATAGAGTATTTAAGTGACTCTTTTCTTAGCTTTGCACCAACCGATTGTAGTGCTAAAACGATTTTTTAAAGAATTTAGACGCGCTATTTACGAAAGAAAAAGTCTTGCATCGCAGTTTTCTGTTCGAAAGCAGTTATTATCATTGAAGCTGAATGGTTGTTGATACTTTGTTGTTGCAGCATTTTAATAAATTTGATGAATTAATTGCCGAGCTGTTTGCTGCCGGTGCGCAAATGAATGAATTGGACAAAGTATCGCATCTGTTGTTATCACTACCTTCATTGTATGGCGGTGTAATAACGGCTTTTGAAACATTATCCGAAGATAATCTGACCCTTTGCTTTTGTAAAGAACAGACTGCTTTGACCATGAAATAAAATTGAAAAATTTCAGTGTATTACATACCGTAGGAAGGAGAATAAATTAAAAAAAATTCCAAAAACAAAAGCTTTAATTACAAACCAAATAAAAACAAGTTCAAATCAAAGAATAGTTTTTAATAATTAATGTTTAAAAATTGTTTTTAATTAGTTATTGTTTAATAAGTATAAAAAATAGTCTTGGCCATAAAAAAAGATTTTTATATCTATAAGAGAGAGAGAGATAAATGAAAACAATAACGAACAAGAACAAGCATTTACAACGGCAACTGCTCACTCTGAAGAAGTTCCAGAAGGTTTCGCATTCATGTTTAAACGAGAAAAGAATAAAAAGAACAAGAAATTTCGTTTTTTCTGGACTCTGGAGCATCTGACCATTTGGTCAATAATGAGAATCTGTTTGATAATATCAAAGTCTTGGAAAAACCAATACAAATTGCAGTGGTAAAAAGTGCGGCCAGTTTATTTATGCAACCAAGAAAGGCACAATGGAGTTGTGCAGTGATTCTCTGGCCAAAATAGTTTTGAACGATGTACTGTTTTGTTCGGAAGTTCCTCAAAATCTCTTATCGGTGAAAAAAAGATGCAGAATACAGAAGTTACCTTGTGGTATTTCATCCAGGAGGTGTAGCTGTTAGCAAAAAATGCTGAGAATATTATGGAAGGTAATTACATGTGTTCCGGTGGTCCGCTTTTCTATGCAAAAAACGGGCATTTAAATCTAATGTTCATAATAAAATAAATAATTATAAATTTGGGGCATGAAAAGCTGAAGTCATTTAAGCAATTCGTGGGAAAATATTTAAAATAAAAAGCTAATAATATGTTTGAGGATATCGATATGTTAAATAATATAAAAAACCAAATGGGGACTTATGTGAAGCTTGTATATGGAAAGCAAACCAAGACTTAATTTTGAAAAGTTTAAAAACAAAGATCATATATGATGTTGGCTCTATTGTTATTTTCAAATTCTAATTTGCAAAGACGTTTCGTCTATCGCACCAAACTACCGATAAGCTAATATCATGATAGCTACTAACAGATGGGATATATTGAAAATTGATTATGTTTCTTCGCCGAGGTAGTAATGATCCCAATTCGATGGTGAATCTGTCCTTGTATCTACAAAATAAGAACCAGTCAGTAGCAACTGAGTTATAAACAATTTTTCGGTGTGAAAATAGGGTTCGGAATTAGAAAAAATAAATACCTTAAATGTCGGATTAAATCCTCGTTCTTTGATAATATCTGCCCCAAATGACGTCATTTGGAAACAAATCCATTATATTTTTTGAGTGTTTTCAAGAAAGTGGCGTGATTCTGGTGTTTCGCCACAAAGCATTGAATACAATGGCTCACGTGGCGGAGTCAACAATGGCAATTTCACTTTACCACCAAAGGCAGCATAAAACGGGCGTTTCTCCGGAAAGCTTTTTTTCAAATATGCAGAAGAAGAATACATGACCATACAGGCATTTAGCAAAATATATGTGATGTGCTGAATGTCAGTACACACACCTTGCATATTCGCAATGAAGCGTCTCTTCACTCTGTAATGACGACTCACAATTTTATAGTTTATAAGTAGTTATAATTGGTAGATTTCCAAGTACGCGCCGATCGATTTCATATGCGAATTATGAAGTTTGTTGTATATTCCGAAGTTTATAATTTTGATTATTATTTAAATAAGTTAGGTGAAATCCACCAGCCGTAATTTAAGTTCGAGACCAAAGTGCCAAAGCTACAGCAGAGCAGAGCGACCTAGAGAGCAGAGCAGCAGAGCAGAGCAGAGCGACGCAGAGGAGAGCAGCAAAGCACCACGATCCAGAAAGCAGAGAACCGCAAGCAGAACCGAGAGAGAGCGACGACGAGAGAGCCCGAGAACCCCGAGCAGAATCAGGAACGAAGACGCCGACCCAGAGAGCGAAACGGCAAGGGCGCCGGCCGCAGCTAAAGAGTAACGGCAGTCAACCGCACGAAACTAGCATCGGCAGGGCAGCGACGGCAGTTACCGCGGCAGCAGCCCGGACAAGGGCCGAACTATGGCAATCGCGACGCCAAGGCAGAAACTCGCCCGGGGAACTAAGTTTTCGGCAACCAGAAAACCAGTCGCGATCGCGGCGCGAAAACGTAAATAAAGTCAACGCGGGGGAGTACCAGGACCCAAACGAGGACAAGGCGCCGGGCGAGGAGACACCTGTGAACAAGGTCGCTCAAAGAATATTACCGCATAAGCGAGGCTGCGTGATGCATCCCCGTTTTGGTTGAGTCTGGTGCGAATACCAAGTTACCTGCACGGAAACCAAATTATCTTCACTAAGCTAGAAAAGACAAGAACAAGGAAAGGAATAAAAGGAACAGAACTAAAACAAAGTGTCTTTCGAGTGTGTGTGTGTGTGAGCCTTCCGATTAGTCTGAGATAGAGATTGATACTGATTATGTTGCCCTGGTCAGTACGTGATGTAAACTTATCTAGGTGTTAAGTAGACCCGCTCACGTGTTTTTTTGAATTGCAGTTTTGTGGCATAGTTCCCAACAAATTTTCACTATTATTTTTCTCTTACTACTGAGAACATTGAGAATGACCGCCAAAAATTTTAATAGTTTCACAGTCTCACCTAATAAGAAAGCAATTTTTTCTAAAAACCTGGTTAAAAGGCGTTTCATCATCATTGTTATTTCCCCAAACCTTAGGCCGGTTTGTCAACCAACAACCATATTTCCTTTGCTGAAATTGACATCCGTTCAAATTTCATCCCATCTTGCTGTTTATTGGTTCAGCTAGTTTTTTGGAATATTTTGAACATCATTGGTCTGAAATATTGAGTAGATAATTGAAGTGGTTTTTCCAATGCTCTATAAGAATTAGTAATTGAGAATATGTTGCTTCGAAGGGTATCGATATGCAAAAATACCAGCGGGAAGGGGAAACCGACAGGGTTGCAGGGCCGAAATGTTCTGGGAAGAGGCTGGTGGAGAGTGTCCCACCTAGGCAGGAATGCCCAAAGGAGATTTTCAGATTAGCTTATGGGAAAGGAGTGTCCGATTTGAGCGCGGGCACAAGTAGCGGTGTCCCGGAGACAACCCACAAGCTCACCCACTGTCGTCTAGTCAGCCATGCCCTTTGAACTTGGTTCAGGTGTCAAGAGAGGAGACGATCGTATCCTCCTTGAGGTGGTTGTAGAAGGTTGAGATGAGTAGGTATTAGAAAACCATCGGCGGCTAGCAGACGGAAAGTTTGACAAAAAGGGAGTGAGATAGAATGAAACATAAAAACGAGAAAGAACGTTCGGAGTTTTGTGAACGCGACTCTACTTTTATACCCGCACTCAGTCATTTGATCGCATGTGCTTTTATGTGGGAATTTTCAAATGTTTTGCCAGTTTGTACATTTTTTGTTACATTTACATCTTCCCTACATCGCTTTGAATTCAATAACACGTACACTGCACGAGGCAGAATGCCTGAAGCAGTGTGTACTGTCCTAAGTTGCAGTGTGTGGGTACATAAAAGTGAGAGTGCAAAAAAAAAAGAATGGGAGGTCATCCGTGAGGAATTTGAATGTACCCAATCAGGATGAGTTAGGTAAAGGTGAGGTTAGGTTAGGTAAATAACATATTTTGATAAGGTTAATTGGAATGCAGGGGGAGGGACCTTTGTTTCGACGTTATTAAAGAGCGTTTAGGAATGCTTGAGTGTCCGAGAAGACGCACACCGTGTGTTCATCATCTAAAGACGAATCGCTGACGATAGAGATGGCCTACCTTGATACTCTGACCCTGCCTGGAACACGCCACAGTGGTTCAGGTGAAGTCTGAAGCAGAGACTGATGTTGAGCCGTCCGTGCAGAAGTCGCACCCCCACGCGGCCGTTTAACTTTTTCTTGTCCAGGGCTGGCCACTGTGACCACTGACTCCGTACATCAGATTGGTCCTATGATGGCGGTGTTTAGCTATCGAATTAATGCACGGGGTCATGCCCACTTTTAGTCATGCCTTCTTCACCTTTCTTTTATGCTCAAGGTTCCAGTCGAGCTTCCTATCGAGGATAAGACCAAGGTAATTTGGCTTATTGCTGAAAACTAGCCTGCATTCGTTAAGCATTGGTGGGGTAAAGGCGGGAATCTTGTATTTCCCGGGTACAAAGTTCCGCCTTTATATGGGTTAGCACCTAGATCACATTTGGCCGCTCCATTGTGACAGCTTTTTGAGAGTGCTTGTCATGCACCTCGCATAGAGTCTGCGGGAAACTTCCCCAGAGAATGCCATAGCGACGTCATCCGCATACGCCACCACGCGGCATCCACCACCCCTCTTATCTCCCGCAGCAGTACATTCACCGCTATGTTCCATAGAGAGGGACAGTACTCACCCCTGCGGGTGCCTCTGCTGATAAAACCTGCGGGACGTAGACGTAACCCAGGATGCCCTCAACGGTCCTGCATTGCAGCTTCTGATCGATGAAACTCACCGTCCGGGAGTCAATCCCCAGGTCAGTCAAAGTTCCCGTGATGGAGGACGGGATGATGTTGTTGAAGGCCAATTCTATGTCAAGAAAGGCTACCAGGGTATAGTTCCCATACAGGCGAGGGACGATTCGGATTATCGCTGCACTGCATGTAGGGCCGTTTTCTGGCGGATTTTCCGATAGGCACGCTAAGAGTCAGAGGTTTGATTTGTCGATATGGTCGCCCCGGAGATGCAGACCTTTTAAAGTCGTTCCCATCGCCTTCAAGAGGAAGCGACATGCAGGCTTATGGGTCTGAAAAATCTTTAGGGGCAGTGTGCGAGGGCTTGCGTGCCTTGGGTATGAAGATATCGTAACTTTGCCTTCCGAAGTTATGTCTCCGGGATTTCTCCGTAGGAGAAAATCCCCCTCGCAAACCGCCGCTTCGAATTTATGGCTCTTTTGTCTGGGCTTGCTCAGCTGGCTTGGGATGATGCCGCCTGGTCCCGCGGATTTATAGGGGCTTGAAGCCATTTATTGCCCAGATATATTCTTCTGACTTAGCAGGTTCAGAATTAAGCGTGGTATTGGGATGCGTTTGTAGGGATGTTCACAACGCAGCATGGGAAATTTGTACTAAGAACTTTAGCGACTCGAACCGGATGTCGTCCAGGATTGGTCGGCTTCAAATACCCCAAGGTTAGTTGATTTCGAGAGTACTTTTGCGTAAGCGAGAGGCTTCGGAGTTACTCTCGATTTCGGTGCAGAACTGGCGCCATGACGCGCGTTTGGCTTTCCTTGAGTTTTGTTATAGGTTGACAGACTTACCTGTATTCGGTCCAGTTCTGTTCAACGTTAACAGCTGCTTTGTTGAAAAGTTCCCGTGAGGATCGCCGGAGCTTCCAGCGTCGGGAGTCCACCATGCCGGTTTCTTCCGACCCCTCTGGTTTTTTGCCGGGTGGGCAGGCATTATCGAGCGCTGCGTTGCACACGTCGGTAAAAACCTTTACCAGACGACCGTGGTCTCCCCATGAGACATCCCTCCCTGGGTGGGGTATCAGAGTTTCGGGCATAAAAGAAAGTCCATATAGCGTGTCCAGTTTGGGTCCGCCTGAGGTTACGGAACTGGCTGCACCCCGGTATGGAGAACGAAGAAGTTCCCACGTACCTTGGTCCGGAAAAAGAGCGTTCTTTCGAGGCAAACTCCAGATACTATGTTATTTTGTAGCGTACGAGAGGCAAGCGTGAGATCCAGGTTCTTAACAATGAAAGCGGTATCGTCCCCCTTTGTTTACATTTCTTAATCTCATCTGAGTCAATGGGTAGCTAAAAGGGAACTCACCCAGTTCGGTTTGTGTCGGTGTTTTCCCCACAACCGATGAGTAATTAGCGTCGCATCCCACCAAAAAGGGCCGATGTCCTTAATCCGCAGCCTGCGACGAGCGCCATCAAGGGCGCATGTGGGAGTGGTCGGTCTGGTCATGACCCATATATGCCGAGCAGATACGGGAGTGAGCACTTCTGGCCTCGAGGCTCACCGCCGCTTGATCTTTTTATTGCAGAAATTTTGGGAGAAAAAAATAAGTGCAGCCTTTTGGCAAGAATGCGGGTGCGTATTTTACCTGGGAGTCAGCAAAATATAGTGTAACAAAATTAAAGCTACGCGGCGGGCCGAGCGATTTTCCTTCAGGTTGCAGCTGAACTTAAACCGCAGCAGCCTAAACTGGTAGCCGTCCTATTCCGTGAAATTATAACACACTTTTCCTTTTTACCCTTCTTCAGTTTATTCTTCATAACCTTCACGCTAGTCTTTTTCTTCTTCATACATGTGCTTTTTCTTCTTTCTGCCCTACGTCTGCTCGTTCGAGATGGTCGCCAACCATCGATAGCCCGGGTCGAGGGTCCTAAGGGCTACAATTTGAATTTTATATTTCGTTACATTGCCCCCTCTTAGAAAGTTGAGCCTCCTGGCCGACTTATTCAAGAACAGGTTCCTTTGTAGCTCGCTGTCGGTTTACATGTACCGTCCTGGTGGCGCGTTTTCCGGGAAGGCGTATCTCGTAGACTAGGGTCGGAAGAACCGTGGATCACGGTGGCGGGGCCAATCCAGTCTGATTGAGTTTCGACATCGCCCCCACTTTCCAAACGGGTGCATACAGCCATACGAGATCACCCGGCTTCGAACTGGACGGTGTGGGAGCGTAGGTCGTAACGGTCCTTTTGCTGGTCTGCCGCGGCCTTCTGCGGTGTTCCCCTTGCGGCATGATGTGTTTCTCAAGTAAATGAGATTGTAGCTTCACCTGGCTGCTGCCGGGTAGCTCTCTGCGTCGGTGTTGGTCGTATTGGCTACAGCAGCTCACACGGCAAATCGCATCTCCCGGCCGAAGGTTAACTCGCGGGCGAGATCCAGTAGTAGCCTCGTGAACTGCCGCTCAGGTAGGCCTTGGCTGCAGCGCCCACGGCAAATCGCTCATCCTGGGTAGTTCCAAAGCCGGATGGTCACTTCTCCACGAATTTAGCCAGATAGTTGAGCAGCGTGCGGTTGGAAATCGTCTAACCAATCCCATCTGATTGTGGGTGGAGAGGGGTGGTGCGGGTTTTCTCGATGTCCATTAATCGTAGGCCTCGAAAACTTCCGATTCAAAGTTCCTTCCTTGATCCGAATGAAGCACAAAGGGGACTCCATACCGGCAGAACACCTCTTCCGTTAGGGCGCACGCCACCTTCTCTGCTGTCTGATCCGGCAGAGCTAAGCATTCCGGCCACTTGGTAAAGTAGCACATGACGACAGCTATGTATCGGGTTCCCCTGGTGGTGGTGGGTAAGGGGCCCAGCATGTCTATGGCGATTCGTTCGAATGGGGCACCTATGGCGCTGGGCTGGAGCCTGCCGACCGTTCGTCTGGCCGGACCGCTTCTGGCTTGACACGCCAAACAACGAGCGCAGTATATTGCTACGTCCGCGCTTAGCCCGATCCAGTAAAACCGTTTCTTAGCCTTGGCCAGAGTTTTCCCACCGAAGTGGCCTCCGGTGGAAGATTGGTGGACGGCTTGCAGGATTTGCGGCTGTACTGCGCTCGGGATGACAGGGACCTGTTCACCCTCTCGGTTGATGACCATGAGCACTAGCTCCTTCAGCTGTAAACGGAGAATAGGTGCCAATAAGCTTTCACGTCTGGACTCTCACCCCAAATTGTACTCTTCGGCGGTCTCTCTCCTCGCACCACCCACTCATAGACGACTGCTAGCTCCGTGTCTTTCTTCTGGTGTTCGCTTAGGGTTCTGGTACTGCTTCTAGGAAAAGTACTCGTCCCGCCTTTTCTTCTGCTTTTTAAACTCGACAATCGTTGCAGGGACGGCGAGATAGTCCGTCTGCATTACCGTGGCGTCTCCCAGGGCGGTGCTGTATCTCCATATCGTACTGTTGCATCTCTCGATCCATCTTGCTACTTGGCCTTCCGGCTCCCGAAACGTGAGGAGCCATTTAAGTGACGCGTGGTCCGTCCGTTCGACAAATTTCTGTCCGTAGAGATAATGGTGAAAATGTTTGGTGGCCTTAACTACGGCCAACAGTTTCTTCTTCGGTTACGAAAATTGCGCTCTGCAGGACTGAAAGTTTTGCTGTAATATTCGATGACCACCTCTTGACCGTTGCATCTGGCTCAGCACGGCGCCTACCCCATGGTCAGAGGCATCCGTGTCCAACACGAAAAGCTCTTTTGGTTCTGGAAAGGCTAGGATCGGAGCTGTAGTTAGCTTAGTCTTCAGCGTGTCGAAAGATAGCTCCGTAGCCGTGGTCCAGGTAAAGGTGCGCCGAGCCTGTCAATTCGTGGAGGGGTTTGGCGATCGTTGCGAAGTCGTTGATAAATTTCCGGTAATAAGAGCAGAGCCCTACAAATGAGCGCACCTTTTTGGTTTCGCGGTCTTGGCCAGTCAGTGACCTTGGTTATCTTTTCCGGGCAAGCCCGCAGACCCTGACTGCCCACCACGTGTCCTAGAAAGTTGACCTCGTTCTTAAAAATTGGCATTTCCTTGGGCTCAGTCTTAATCCCGCTGTTGCCAGTCGTTCGAACACCTTTTCCAAATGCTCTAAATGCCCTCTGCTGTGCTCGAATGCACGATGATGTCGTCTAAGTATACCAGCGTTGATCTCCAGGTAGGGCCCGCAAACAATCCGTCCATCAGCCTCTCGAACGTTGCCGCGGCATTGGTCAATCCGAACGGCATTACGTTAAACACGAACAATCCGGCGCCACAGGCGAAGGCAGTCTTTGGCCTGGAAAGCTCGTCCATTTCCACCTGCCAGTAGCCGCTCTGCAGATCCATTGTGGAGAACCAATTGGAACCATGCAGGGTCGTCAGAATGTCCTCCGTTCTCGGCAGGGTACGAGTCCTTAATCGTGACATCATTGAGCCGTCGGTAGTCTACGCAGAACCTGGTCGTACCATCCTTCTTGGACTAATACTACCGGTGAGGACCAGGGACTGTTGGAAGGACGTATCACTCCGTTGGCGCGTCTTGCAGCAGGCGCCCACTTCTTCTTCCTTTAGCGCCAACCGCCGGGGTGGTTGCTTATGGGGCCGTGCTTGCCCCGTGTTAATTACATGGCGCGTGATGTCGGTCTTGCCCGTCTCGTCGTCGGTTCTGGCAAATGATTTGCGATAGAGACCGAGCAACTTCACCAGCGGCTTCCGGACGCCAAGCTCGACGTAATGCAGAGAGGATTCCAATCTATAGGATCCTCCTCCGACTCCGCCCTCTTATGCACTTCTCACCGCCTTTAATTCGCCCAACACCGCTAGCGGTGGCAGGCTCACTTCTTGGTCGTTGAAATTCAAGATCCGTACCACTAGGGTGTCACCGGTAGCGTCTACGATGGCGCTACCCAGAGCCGTGCCCGGGGCAGCTCAGAATTCTCCACGTTCTAGGACCACTTGTTTCTGCGGCGTCATCGGGGCGCAGCTCAGGTTAAATTGCGTGTCGCTCCGGGGTGGTATGCACGCTCTTTCCGTTAAGTAGAGTGCGTTCGCTTGTATAGAACTCGTGACGTGCAATGGCACCGTACCCCAGGCGAACTTAAGGAGCATCGCGCTTAGGTCCACCGTCGCTTCGTTCTGGAGGAGAAAGTCGACTCCCAGCAGGCTGGGCGGGGCGCCGTCCACCAGCAGAAAGTCTTGCAGCACTGAGCGGTGGCCGATCCGTATAGTTGGGAGACGCGCTGAGTCGCAGCAAACGTCTCGGAGGATGGCCCCGGGACCCACATGGCGCGGTGGTGCGCAGTGCGTCCCTCACGTCCCTCCTGTTGAGCAGAGATACTGAGGCCCCTGTATCCACTACCATCCGTACCGGGCGTTTCTGAAATAGAACTACACAATGTGCTTTTGTCACTTAATGTGTTACAGCAGTACGTAGCTGTCGTTTCATCGCTGGGGATCCGCGGGGGCACGCCTGCCTTGGCTGTCCTCTTCCGCCCTCCATCTGTTGTGGGCATCGATTCTTTGAAGGGCAACGCTATTACGCTGCCCGCTTCGTCTTTGGGTTTGTCCACTTGTGTCGACGCTGCCGGCTCCGAGGCTGGATGCCCAGCGAGGTTGTGGCGTTCCCATATCCGAAGAACTTCCTCCCTTCTGGCGCCCTTTGATCGTCGCTGGCGGCCTCTGCTGTCCGCGACACCTGTTGTGGGGGCACCTGGACGGCTATTTTTTATTGGGGGCTATGTAGGGTGGCAGTCAACCTCGCCCCGCGGAGCTGACTGCCTTTAGTTTCCCGCGGCACATCTTCGTGGCTTGGGCCCTGCTCGCGATGCGGTGGACTCTCGACCTCGATTGCGGGGTGTGGCATTCGATCCTTGTCCGCTAGGGGCGTCGGCCACGTAGAACACGGATCGACCGGTGTTTCGCACCCCAGCGTTTGGAGCTTAATGGCCATGTCTCGTGCCGGCGAGAGTCGCAGGCTTACTGGCCAGCACGGGATACTGCAGTGCCGTTTCACGCATGCCATCAACAAACTGCTGCACCATTATGGAATTATAGACGTCCTCCGAAGTACCGGCAAACACGACGCGACCCAAGCGTTCAAGTTCTATGGCGAAATCCATAAGAGACTCCTTGGGCGTTGTGCGCGGTTGCGCAACTGTTGGTAGCTGGCCTGGCAGTCCAGAGCAAACTGTGTTCGCATCGCTACCCAGCTGCTGATAGCTGCGAGTTGTGCGGACTGGTAATGTGCTGAAGTACCTTTGGGCTTGCCCTTGAACATTCAGTGCTATTCCCAGGCAGCGCTCTGCGTCGCTCCACTGTTGATTCTCCGCCACCATTTCCAGGATTCTCTCGTAGTCAGACCATGATGTCGAGCCGTCGTACGAAGGCAGTGTCCCAGGTTGAAAGGCAGTTACTCGGCCGCTTGAAGGTCGCAGGGTAGAGGCGGCCTGTGGGCTCTCTGGGCACACAGTCACCGCGTCGTTTTCCCTTGCATCTGCTGCGAATATCCATGCGGCGGGAGGTCTGGAGTGTTTCTGGGGAAGGGACCGACGAATTTCGTGGTGGGGCCTCCATTACACGTTGCATCGTTCGTTGAAACGACTCGAACATCTTCTCTATTTTGAGATCCATCTGGTGCTGGGAAGCGGTTAAAATCGCCGTCAATGAAGCTGGCGTCACTACCTGGACTCCGGATTCACGGAACGGTCACGTTGTTTTCCTCCTCTTTTGGCATTATGGCTTGAGATCGTTGCAGATCTGATCGCTACCCCACACCTGACACCAATGTAACAAAATTGTGCTACGCGGCGGGCCGAGCGGATTTTCCTTTCAGGTTGGGTAGCTGAACTTTAACCAAGGCAGCAGCCTAAACTCGGTAGCCGTCCTGTTCCGTGAAATTATAACACACTTTTCTCTTAATTCTTCAGTTTATTCTTTTTCATAACCTTCACGCTTAGTCTTTTTCTTCATACATGTGCTTTTTCTTCTTCTTTTCTGCCCTACGTCTGCTCGTTCGAGATGGTCGCCAACTATCGATAGCCCGGGTCGAGGGCTCTAAGGGCGCTACAATTTGAATTTTATATTTCGTTACAATAGATTATAATCAGGAGTCCTCAGAACGGAGACCCTGTTTCCGAGGATCCTAGGTTCCTGAATGAGGACATGTCGGCCCCACCCTTGGCAGGTGGAGCAATAAGGCAGCACATGCTGCCTTACAATGGTGGAGGTTTATCTGCAGGAGTGTCAGGGACATTCCTGAGACTCGCCTCCACCACTGTCGTGTCGACGTCGGTCTCCGGGGAGTCGTCGTCCTCCCCGACGACGATGCGTCCGAGACCTCTGGCCAGGTCGCTCGAGTCGGACTCGTAGCGATCCAGGATATCGTCAAATACCATGGACGCCACGTCCGACGCCTCGGGTTCCCCCGCTTCCGGGACGTCAGGCTCGAGGTCTGGCTGGACCCCCACCCTTCCTTTGGAGTCGGTTTTGGGGACTATGGTCACCTTACGGTAGCCATAGTCCACCACTCCGCCGACTC
>CM019044.1:29153665-29191157 GCA_009664405.1 Drosophila bifasciata
TCCTTTTGAAAAACGACACAATCTGCGGCCAGACACGAATCGGTGAGGAATTACCAAATCCGCTGATCAGGCATTAACTTCGCTCCAGAGCAGAACCCAAACGCTCTCGCCAGATGCGGCGCAAGGTCTCACTTTTTTCAATAGCTATTAGTAGGGTTACGGTTCTATTAGACTCAGGCGAGAGACCACTCGCACAAATACTTAGCAAATACTGCTGCCATAATGGAGAGCTCTTCCACTCAAAACTTATCTCTTTCTAATAAGTACCATATATCTTTAGAGTAAGAAAAGAGAGAATTCAATAATGAATAATCAGTCAAAACCAATGAGAAATAAAATATTTTATAATTCCAGTAATTATATATTGTACCGACTGAGTATGGGTATAAAAGTAGTGTCAGCGTTAACAGCAACACAACACGTCCCCTTCTCGTATTTATTCCTATGAATACTTTACGATCTTTTTATACCCGTACTCAGTCAGTACACATGTGATTCACATACATATGCGGATTTTAAACTATTTGATAATTTTATTTTAAATTTTTAAATTTTACATTTTACATTTTCCAGCATCTGTCATCTACATCTACATCACTTCACACAAAAACACAGCTGAAGGGTGGTCGGTTAAACTGCTGATAATTCATTTCATCATTGTGGCTACAAATAATGATCCGATCTGAATCTGGTAGATATAGCATTCTCTACGATACTGCATTTTTTCATTTTCCCTATCTTCAAAATTGTGGACTTTTCATATTTAGTGGTGGCGGAAGGGCGCGTGGCGAAATTACGAAATACACTTTGTACTGAAGTGATACCGAGGAGACTGGACAAAAAGTTTGGGTTGCTCTGCAAAGCCTTTATAGTCTCTGAGATCCAGGCGCCTCATTTGTAACGAATGGGAAAGTCGACACGATGGTGTGTGAGTGCGAGCGAGAAGGAACGATGTGTTTCGAAATGATTTTTCCATTGTGGCTATATTAATGATCCGATCCGATTCAGATTTGGGCCCCGTTAGATATCGTCTTTCACTCTATGAATCTGCAATTTTGTGCGCTTTTGAGGGGGCGGAAGCGTGCGGTGAAATTTTGAAATAAATCATATCAGTGTGGAAACAAAATTTGGTTTCTCTAACTCTTATAGCCACCGAGCAATGGGCGATAAAAACAATACGGACGGACAGACGGACGGACAGACATAACTATATTGACTCGGCTATTGATGCTGGATCAAGAATATATATACTTGATGGGGTCGGAAACGATTCTTCTCTATGTTAAAAACATCCACTTTTACCACAATTACAATGTTGACCTTTTTTTTAACAGGCTGGTCCAAAAAAATTGGACTTTTGTCTCTTTGTCTTTTGACTTAGACTTAGGCTTTTGTTTACCTATCATAATTAATAAACCCAAAGCAAGTAATGAGTAATATTAAAGTAAACAAAATTAAAGAAATAAACTGTAATATAATGATAGTGAAATAACAAATTTTAAATATTTAAAAATTTATTCAAAGTTGAGTATTATTCAGCTTTTGCATGGTTATTGATGTTGACTAGTGATCAGAGGACCTGAGCTCAAAACCTGATCTACCTTATGATAAGGCTTGAACATATTGCAATGTAATTTTAAATGAAGTGCTTATGTATGCCTGTTATCTATATAAAAATGAATCTATTCCTTAGTCCCGGCATCCACGCGTGAACGGCTGGAATTATGTATGCCTGTTATCTATATATATATAAAAAAATGAATCCCTATTCCCTTAGTCCCGGCATCACGCATGAACGGCTGAACCGATTTCGCCAATTATTTTTTTTTTTTTTGTGTTTGTTATTGTCAGGAGAAGGGTTTAGAATCCCCGATATATTTGTCAGCAAAAAAACGTTCCCAACTGGTTATAGATTTGACAGAGAAAAATCTATTCAAAGGAATAAATATATGTACACATGTAAATATCAATTAAACGTTAGGCTTAAATCGCAGAACTCGCATTCCGCAAAGTCACAGATATACAAGCGAATGTCAAAGGACGAGCAACGCGCAGCGAGGAATGAAGCAACATAGAAATGTAGCGTTCTACCTATCGATCTGCATTCAATTATAACGTGTTAATCGATTACAGTTTACATCAAATCGTTGCTACTGTACCAATGAACGTTGCCAATACTGCAAGGCATTTAAGTTTGAAAATGAAGCTCCTGAATTGTGTTGGTACCGCTACATTATAGTAAATTCATTGGTTTTCGGAAATGTGCAAAATCCATATCCAGCAATATAAATTGCTTTTAGATGACGTCATTTGGAGCAACAAAAGTTATTCAAAAACAATTTTTATGACAACTTTCAAGATTCAGGGTCAAATTTATCATCTAACAGGTTCCTTATTGCCAACTTGGGATAGTGACTCAAATTTTTGAAAATTTATTTTAAAGGGCTATTCAGCAAGTTGAGTCGATAAGCGTTATTGCGCACCTAACTTTAACTTTTAGGACTTTGATGTGCAATGACTGCACCAACAAATTGCCCATGCGACACCAAGCCGAAGCTTTTCCTGCGCGCGAATCCCCTGGCAGATACGCAGCCCCCTCCTCCCGCCCAACTGACCGAGGGGCGCTACCGCATGACGCGCGACACGTGTACCGAAACCGATCGCGAACATGCGGGAAAGATGGGTGACTAATATTCGAGGAAAAATTAGGGCTAAACACAACGCCAAACATGCAGTTTCAAAAGAATATTACTAATTACGGAAAGGTATGTTAGTATTTGTGACTAAGTAGAAAGTGAATTATTGGTGGATATAATATGGTAGAACAGTTATTATCCGAACATAAGACCCGAAACGGTTCATGCAAGAAATAATTCGATCTACACAGCGGAAGGTACAAAGAATAAAAAATTTCTAGAGGATCTAATAGGAATCGTGAATTTTATGCGGCTCAACAAGTCAGGGCGGTCGATGTCACCCCTGATCAAGTTGTGCATAAAAATCACACCAAGCATTTTTCTACGATTAAGTAAGGATAGAAGGTTTATTAAAAGCTACACGAGAGTAAGAAGGCAGTCCACACCTTCTTCTCAATTGAGGCCACGCAGTTAAAAGTTTTTTCTGGACTGATTCTATACGGTCTTGGTGTACTTTGTACTGAGGGTTCATACACAGCCGTACTCTAAAATCGGACGAACAAGCGAAATATAGAGTCTTCGTCATATAGGGGTCGTCAAATTCCTTTGACCACCTCTTTATAAACCCAAAGCACTCCATGGCTTTTTATTTACCATGGTAGAAATCTGTTCAGAAAATTTTAACTTGGGTTCTAGTTTAACACCAAGATCATCAAAACAACGCAATTCTCTTGGGAGAACCACCGCAGAGAGGATGTAAGGAGCCAACAAGGGCTGGAGCGATGAAATGTCATTACTTTACATTTCCGAGGCATTCATAGGTGTAACATATTTGAACAACACCATGACTGAAAGTTATTGAGATCGGATTGCAAGCGAGAGAAATGAAATGTCCTTATACTGGACACAGAGTTTAACGTCATCCGCATACATGAGTACTCGAGAGTTTTGTTAATACTGAAGGCAGGTCATTAATGAAGAGTGTGAAAAGTAGAGGGCCAAGATGGCTGCCCTGTGTTACTCAGAAGTAACCCGAACAGGTGAAGACAAGGAGTTTTCGGAGAGGACTCTTTGAGACCTAGAGCAAAGGTAGCTGGAATCCATTTCAAAAGATTGGGCGGAATCCCTAAAATGTCAAGTTTTGTGGTAAAAAGAGTCGAATGCTTTACTAAAATTGGTGTAAAATGACATCCGTCTGCATATTTACCTTGAAGCCTTTAATTATAAAAGAGGTAAACTCTAGTAAGTTTGTAGTTGTTGTTCGTCGCCTTATAAATCCGTGCTGAGCTGGAGATATAAATGATTTTGCAGAGATGCTTCAAGTTCGGGGTTAAAATTTTCTCAAACATTTAGGAATAGCGGATAAATTCGATATACCTCTGCAATTCATTGCGTCAGACTTACTAACTTTTTCTTATGGAGAGGAATAATAAACGATTCCTTCTAGATCGAAGGGAAACATGAAGAGTTAATGGATTGGGTGAATAGTTTAGCAGGGGTCACACAGAGCGTCGGCACAGTACCTGAGTACACAGCCGGAGACTCCGTCAGCACCTGGTGAAAACACCGGTTTAACTAGTCGAAGATCATGAAGCAGTGAGCTTTCATTTAACAAGGGCCGAAAATGCCGTTTGATCTAGGTAATTAGGTAAATAGATCCTGGGAATAGGTTATTTGGAAAAATTGTGCAAAAAATCGGCAATGGCCTGATCATTGTTTGCTGACGTTTTACGCTTACTGTTTACGAAGCTGTAAAACTGTTTAGGTCCTGAAAAAACGTTTCCTGCATTGTGTTTGTAATTTTTATAGCATTGAGCGTTTGGTATGGTGAAATTTGACCGAGCTATTACATAGCGAGAGATAAGAAAAACTTCTTGAAAATTTTGTAAAGTTTTTGATTTTTATGTTTTTTTTTAGACTGAATAGCTTTTGAGTAAACTAAGGGCTTCCCAGGTCTAACCGGACAAAAATATGGGACAAAAAGAATCAAAGAGTGTGTCAAGTACATTTGTAGAATATTGGTGTGCCTTTCATAACGTCAGTGCACAAGTACAGTGCGGACCACTCAAAATCCCTAATCAGGACTATTAAGCTTCGTAAACTCGGCCTTACGAAAAAAAAGTATGGTAGAGTCTTCAGGTATAGTGAGCGGAAGGGCTCGGGTTAACGACGCTATGGTCGGATCAAGACAAAGCATAGATCGAGCAATCGACCCAAGGAATTTTTCACATGGTTGACTTGAGACAGGGACAGGTCTAGCAAGCCGTCAATAAAGTCATGTCCTTGTGTGGACGCAAGGTTATTCGACTCGTTTACCGAAGACCAAACAGTACCTGGCAAATTGAAATCACCCAGATCTATCATATGGTCTTTATCTGATAGCGAGGAAGAAACAGTTTTACAGCGGACAGGTGCTGCTCGTATAGAGATATCCGAAGACGATTGGAATGTACGAGCAAGTAATCAAAATAGAAAAGGTTGGAAGAATCCGTTTTATGCACAGGAATTCCAGGTTTTGTTTAACCTGGAATATGAAATTTTCCGACGTGAAGTTGGAGTCCACTGCAATGAGGACCGCTCCTCACATCATCGAGCCGACCGGTAATTTCTTAATATTGTGTACCGATCTGCCAAAACTTCGGAATTAAGGATGGGTTTTAGCCAGGTTTCAGTAAACACAATAATATGGGACAAAATGTGAAACTTTCAGATAAAGAGTGCTGAGCTTATTACGTAAGCCTCTAGCATTCTGGTAAGTAACTAAAATAGAGGAAACTAGTTTTTGGATGGGTAGAAGTAGAGCGGGAAGATGATGGAGCACTGGTTTGACTACCGGGGAGAGTTATGGGGGGCCTGTTCTTTTGCTTAGCCTTGTACTGCTTCACAACCAAGTGCAACCGGCCAAACATTGGCAGAAAAAATGGTGTCGAAACGCTTATCTTAAAAGAAGCTATCTCCCTGGAATAAGCGAAATTAAACATCTCCACCTTTAGGTCATCGGCTTTTATTATGCGTTGTATTTTATGGTGTTGAAATATTTGGACATAGTGACGCCCGCGACAAGCCTCACATTAGTATTAGCCTTTAATTTAATTGTCTGATATGTGTTTTAATTTAAGACGTTTCGACCATGTATCGCACTTGACAAATAAAATACTTGACCTTAACTTGGATAATTGGATAGATTTTAGAACTCTAGTATACTTTCATAAAAATTGTAACGACGCAAAAAACCGATTTACCTTTACTGCAAAATTAACCCTGCTACACAACGAACTAACAACTATTTATGCCCTCGAATTCAAACGCTTTGCTCGAAGAGCAAAATTGAATTAATTGAGTGTCCATGGCTAAAGCCGATCGTATTGCTTCTTAAAGCCAACGATCAGCTCCTTAAACCACTCCTCTTCTGCCTCATAAACGCAGCACATTTCGCACGGCATTCCTCACAACAATAATGTAGAGCGTTGGGTTGTGATATGGCATCACTCACACGGCCAGAAACACCTGTACACTTTGCGTGCACGACGCTGTCCGCAAAGCTAGCAAAGTATGTTCGGCTGATCATGAGTGCAGATCACTCTTGCACTCACTCCCAATATGTTTTTATTTTTTTTTCCTCGACCAAAAGAAAAGTTCAAAACAAATAGCAATCAGACCACAGTGCAAGCAATTGCTAACAGCTATGCGAAAAAAACGAAGAACGTATGCAGTCGCTCTGAACGCGACTCTATTTTTATACCCGTACTCAGAGATTTATGTGACTTATGTGGAATTTTCAAATGTTTTATCATTTTTTACATTTTACATTTTTTCTCACATCTCATCTACATCTTTTCTCACAACAACACACGTACACTCCACGAGGCAGAATGTATGAGCAGTGTATGAGCGAGAGGAGAATCTGTAGCGACAATCAACCCCATTAATGACTTACGCTGGAATCGGGCGGGGAACCGCTGAAAGGGCGCGGGGTATTCCCGCTGCTAAAAAATTCATTTGATCATTGTGGCTACAATAATGATCCGATCTAAACCAAATTCGATAATCTGGTAGATATGGTCATTCTCTACAATACTTCAGTTTTCGTTTTTTCCTATCTTCAAAATTGTGGATTTTCATCTTTTGGCGGGCCTAATGGGGCGGGGCCAAAACGTTGTTCAGACTGGGGACGGCGCTGGCGGGCCACCGCTCTGTGGGCATTCCAGCCACACTTCACTGTTAGCACTCCAGCTACGCAAGCGGCTGCCCCTCGCTCTCGCGAGGCTGCCCTCCAACCACTTTTCGCAAGGTCTCCAATTTCTCCCACATTCTCCAGAGTCCAAATTACTCGCGACCAAGGCACGGCGCATTTTCCGAATTATTTGGCAATTTACCCACTACAAATTGGCAAATTGTGTTTCGTGTTTTTGATATTTTTTGTTCCGAGAGTGAGAGGTGGCCCAAAAACTATCGGCATTCGAACCTTCCGTTCATCCGAATAGAAAAAATAAAAATAAATTAAATAATTAAATAATCCGACCACGTCCAAAAAAAACCTCCATGTCTTTTTTGTGGTTCACAAACAAAAAATATTTTTTTTGTTTTGATAAAAAAATTATTGTTGTTCCATTTCTGTGAGGTGTCCGTGCCTGCTTCCATTGCTTCCTTCCATCCGATAGTAACCCAGTTCCGCTCACGAATGCGTCAATGGGTAAACGGAGAGCATCCGCTTTGATCAATATTTCCAAATATTGCTACTCCGGATGTGACCGTTCCTCTCCTCAGCTCGGCTCAATATAGGGTCACTCATTGTTTGAGATTTCTCACCTACAGGTGATCTCAAACAGTCCCTCTGAACTTCCAAAACAATTTTTCTTGCGTGGGTACTTTTTAAATTATGCCAACAGGTCACTGGGACGGCAAACAACTTTTTGCCTGTGACCTCGTCAACCGGCTACGCACCTCGTCCGCCTCCGGAACTACTCCGACACAGCCAATCAAGGCATCCCTCACTCCGAGAGAGCAGCCAGTAGCAGCCCTGCTACAGGACCAAATCGGTCTATTCCTGTCTCCGGTGACCCTTAAGGTTCCATCGGTGACTAAACAGGATCGAAAGGCTGCCTCACTAGTCCCGTCAGCTCTCGCCACGTCACCACAATGGCTCAATCCGCCACCTCTGCCGCTCGGACCAAATTGGTAGCCGCCATTGGCCGACTGTCCCCCTGGCAGAGCGCATCACTGCCGCCCATCCCGCCCCCTCTGTCCGAGGTCCGCCGAGGCCAAATCCTCAGCATGTGGACAGACGTCGAGGCCGAATACAAGGCCTGTTCGCGGTGATGGCTGACGAGGATCAGAAATCAAGCGGACATCCGGGAAACATATGGCGAATGCTATGGGGTGGGTGTGAGCAGTGTCTCTGCGACCTCAATGCCCAGCTGGCCCCTCCGCAGTCCTTTCCTCCCGCACAGCCAGTCCAACGGGCGGCTGTCGACTGCCTCCCGTCAATATTGAGGTTTTCTCGGGGACTACGTCCGCTGGCCCACATTCGGGATCTGTTCACCGCGGTCGGGATAAACAATCCAAAATTATCTCCGGTAGAAGTTATACTACCTCACCGAGAAGACCAGGGGCGATCCAAAGTCCATTGTAAGAAAAGTCCCCTCACAAATGACGGTTTCGAGGTCACCTGGTTGGCTCTCCGCAGCCGATATGAGAACAATCGGCTTCTGGTGACCAACCAAATTAACATTCTCCTCTTCTTGCCCCGCGTAACTTCCGAATGCAGTCGTGCTTTGAAGGAACTTCAAAAGTACGATGCAGTGAGTCTAAATGCGCTAGCGGTCTCCAACATTTGCACCGGACAATTGGGATAGTCTGCTTGTAACTATCTGCGCTTCAAAAAGCTAAACCGCGCCTTATGGGAAGCGTCCGTGACGGACAAGAAGGAAGTGCCGCCCTGGAAGGAAATCGACGCCTTCCCTCACTCAGCGCTACTTAACGCTTGGAGGCTATTGAGAGCGACCCCCTTCCACCTCACGAGACGCTCCGCCTCCCCACTCAAGGCAGGTGAATCCATCCATCCCCGAATCCAGCCCTCTATTCCGGACGTCGTACGCGTGCCATAACAGCGTGGATCTAGCAAGAGCAAGTGTGATCTCTGTTCCAAGAGAATCACCCAATCCGACTCTTTGTCTCATTTCCTGCAAATGAGCGTTGACGACCGCTCCAAGCTGCTGCATAAAGCAAAGGCAGCTCTGCTTCAATCGCTTTCTTCGCAAAGGGGCACATGCTTCGAGAATGCCAAAGCTCCCACGAATTCCCAACACTTGTGGAGGACGACATCATACGCTTCTGCATCGTGGCAGTCCAGCTTCCAGCGAGTCATTCCATCCGTGCCCGATTCCACAGCCTGGCCAGACGTCGATCGACCAGTACCTTCCGTTGAAAATTCTAATTCTTTCGCACATCCGAACGTTCAGACGTATTTCGCCTCCGGCACAAGCTCTGTCCTTCTAGGCACGGCAATCATTAATATTTTGCCACCTGGGGAAAAATTTACCGCGCCCGCGCTCTGATCGACTCAAGGCTCCGAGGCAGCATTCATTACGGAACGCCTTTTCGACACAATTCAATTGCCATTCGAACGTATTCAGACACAGGTCTCCAGATGGAATCAGACAGTATCAACTCAGTCGGAGAAGCTCTGTCATCTTTCCATTCGCTCTCAACAAGACCGGGTTTACAATTAAACGCCACAGCCTATGTTATCCGGAAGTGACAAAGAATGTTCCGTCGCATCCGATCTCGCCAAGTTTATTAAAAAAACTTGCCGAGTCTTCCATTTTGCGGATCCGACATTCTTCGAGAGCTCACCAATCGATGTCCTGATTGGAGCCGATGTCCTACCATCTGTAATTTCTGGAGTGGCTTACAGCCCAAAACATATGTGGTTCTCTTCTTGGACGGGAAACCATTTTCGGTTGGTGCTCACGGGTCCCGTGTCCAATACGGCGAGTCATCAAGTTGCATGCGTTTTCGAGTCAGGTTCGTGAGCACCTATCAAAGGGCCTGAAGCCCCGAATTCCGCCTCGAATTATTTCCTCCACAGCCACCTACATCCAGCCAAGGCTCCCCACGCCCCCACGTTCCCGTTCCACCTGCAGACCGGATCGCACATGTTCTCGAGGTAAACAGTTCCTACCAATGCCGAGTGTGCCTGGAATCCATCCCTTGCGGAATTGCCGCCAATTCATCCGCTTGAGTGTCGAGCAGAGGCTCCGAACCGTCCGAGTACACAAGTACTGCTCGAACTGACTTGCTCACAAACACTCGGGCAAGGACTGCCGCAGTGGGGACCTGTGCAAGGTGTGTCACCGCGACCACCCACGCTTCTCCACACGGGTCTTGGCACCCAGCCTCTTTTTCGGCACCGTCACTTCCATTTTTAAGCTTCCAGGTTATCCAACCTGGCAATCTCGCCTCGCATGCAGTCGTAGAGTTTCTATTGCAATCCTGCAAGGGGTGGGGGGAGAATGTTCAGACTGGGGACGGCTGGCGGGGCCACCGCTCTGTGGGCATTCCAGCCACACTTCACTGTTAGCACTCCAGCTACGCAAGCGGCTGCCTCGCCCTCATACTTAAGAGCATTTTTCCCCCCCGGCGACGCTCTCTTTCACGCTTAGTGTCACCACGGGCACGCTCCCGCCCACGATCACGCTCCGCTCTCGCCGCCGGCAGCCCTCGGCAGCCCGGCCGCAATTTCCATCTACGTACGCTCCCTCCAGCTCGCTGCCAGCAGCCCTCGGCAGCAGTTTGGTGTAGCTTCACTTACATTCGTTCCTACATCCTAAGCGACACGGGTTATCTTCGCACGCGTGTACTCCTTGTACAAAAAAATATATATACCAATAAATTGATTGAACACTGACGACCCCGGCTTTCTTTTGGATTCTGACTTGGACTTGAACGGACTTTTCTTGGGATTCTCGACCTGGAATTTCACGACGCCCCTTGGCTCAAATAACGTGGTAAGCAATTTTCTTCGTAATGAAGCCGATTACGGGAAAAAATTGAAAGGAGGAAAAACGAAAAGAACGTACGGAGTCGCTGTAAACGCGAATCTACTTTTTATACCCATACTCAGTCAGTACACATGTGATTTTAGTGGAATTTTCAAATGTTGTATCAGTTTTTTACATTTTACATTTGTTTGATGCATCTGTCATCTACATCTACATCAGTTCTCCAACAACACACGTACACTGCACGAGGCAGAGTCTGTGAGCGTGAGTGTGAGAGAATCAGTAGCAGCCGCTGCTGCCATCAAACCTAATAAAAATGTATATTTTGCTGCGGGGAGCAACCCCCGCAAAGGGACTCGCTGCTGAAAATTCAGTTTATCATTGTGGCTACAATAATAATCCGATCTGAACCAAATTCTGGTTCGGGAATCTGGTAGATATGGTCATTCTCTACAATACTGCATTTTTCGTTTTTTCCTATCTTCAAAATTGTGGACTTTTGTCTTTTTGGGCGCGGAAGGGGCGGGGCGAAATTTTGAAATACACTTGTTCAGGTTTGGTATCACAGGAGTCTTGACAGAAAGTTTGGTTGCTCTAGCTCTTATAGTCTCTGAGATCCAGGCGTTCATTTGTACGAAAAACCAAATCGACTCGATTTTTGTGTGAGTGCGAAAAGAGAGGGAGCGAAGTTTTTTTTTCGTATTTTTTCTCTATTGTGGCTATATTAATGATCCGATCCGATTCAGATTTGGGCCCCTGATAGATATGGTCTTTCTAATAGCCTTCGAGCAATGAGTGAAAAACAAGACGGACGGACAGACATGGCTATATCGACTCGGCTATTGATGCTGATCAAGAATATATATACTTTATGGGGTCGGAAACGCCTCCTTCTGTGTGTGTTACACATCCACTTTTACCCTTTACTCTTCGAGTACGGGTATAAAAATCGAAAAATGAGAGAGAACTATTTCAACAGCTTGTGAGTGAGAGCGCTCACTCACTCACTCGAAAACACATCGATCATATGATGCGTTATCCTATCTTATTTTAGCAAAGGTGAAGATGGGGTATTATTTCTCAATGAAAATGACAAATCCAGTCACAGGTCCTTGAAACTAAAAAAGGTAGTTCATACAGACTGATGGTTCGGGAAAATGAGGACAATCATATATGCAATTGTCGGCGGCTCTTCCACCAATACCAGGCAGGTTGACTTCCAGGCAAAACTGCGTTCGGAAAAATACATTCATCTTCGGGATGCTATCAATGCTGACGGATATGCAAAAAGAATGAAACGAAACGCGCTGTTGGATGTATTTAGTCGAATGGCAAACACGCGGATTGCCACATGCACACATCCTCATTTGGTTGGTAGAGAGGATAAGACCGGATAAAATCGACGAAGTAAATTTAAAACGACGGAAACAAGGACAACTAGTAATTACCCACAAGTATTTTCACCGATGCACTAGGACGTCTTTACACAGTCCATCCCAGCCAAAACGAGTGTTTTTATTTGCGTTCAATGTTAGTCACTAAATGAAACACCAACTTGCAACCTTTCCAAAAATTCTACGATGGCCAAAGTGTTGCAACAGAGCAAATTAATAGTTTGGGATGATTGCACGATGGCACACAAAAAAATCATTGGACGCATTGATTTCCGAAAGAACCAAGCCCGGTTTGGTGGTGCACTGATTTTATGAGCACGAGATTTTCGCCAAACACTACTAGTAATAACACGATCAACACCAGCCGACAAACTTAACTTATGTTTAAAGTCATCGATTTTATGGAAAGACGTTAAAACGCTCAAATTAAATATAAACATGCGAGTCGAATTGCAGAACGAGCACTCTGGAGTAGCTTTTTCCAAACAATACTCGATATTGGTAATGAAAAAAATACCTGTCGACTCATTGTCTGGATACATCACATTTCCTTCCAATTTTGTAACTTTACTAAAACAAAAGACACAACTCATCGAGAAGATTTTTCCCATACATTGCTCAAAATTTTAAAAATCATGTATGCTTGAGCGAAAGAGGCTGCAAAAAACGTTGATGTAAACGAAATGAATTTCCAGATTCAAAATAAGATAGACGCGCTGTTGGATGTATTTAGTCGAATGGCAAAAAAACAATATACAAATCGATTGATTCCGTTACTAACATGAAATATGTTGTCAACTATCCAAAGGCGTTCTTAAAATCGCTGCAATTGCCCGGATTACCACCTCATAATCTGCAACCAAAGATTGGATCGGTAATTATTATGTTGCGGAATATAAACCAGCCACGTCTTTGTAATGGCACCCGACTTGCAGTGAAGAAATTAATGAACGTCATTAAAGCCATCATTTTAAAAAAGGGAAGTATAAGGGGAGAAGACGTTTTGATTCCACGGATTCCTAACGAAATGCCATTCGACTTTAAACGGTTACAGTTTCCAGTACGGCTAGCATTTACAATTATTATCTGCTAATTATTATCTAAATTAGTTAAAACGAGAAAGAACGTACGGAGTCGCTGTTGCCGCGACTCTACTTTTTATACCCGTACTCAGTCAGCACACATGTGATTTATGTGGAATTTTCAAATTTTTATAAGTTTTTACATCTTACATTTGTTTGCTACATCAGTCACATTTCTACATCTACTTCATCTACATCACTTCTCACAACAACACACGTACACTGCACGAGGCAGCATGTTTGAGCGTAAGTGTGCGTGCGAAAGAATCATTAGCGAAAATCATCCCCATAAATAACTTACGCCGCAACGGGAAGGGGGAAGCTCGCAACTGAAAATTCATTTGATCATTGTGGCTAAAATAATGCTCCGATCTGAACCAAATTCGGGAATCTGGTAGATATGGTCATTCTGTACAATACTGCATTTTTATTTTTTTCTATCTTCAAAATTGTGGATTTTCGTCTTTTGTGGGGGCGGGGGCGAAATTTTGAAATACACTTTTGTTCAGGTTTGGTATCACAGGAGTCTTGGCCAAAAGTTTGGTTGCTCTAGCTCTTATAGTCTCTGAGATCCAGGCGACACAAAATACAAAAAATCCAAATCAACTCGATTTTTTGTGAGTGCGAAAGAGAGGGAGCGAAGTTTTTCGTATATTTTTCCTCAATTGTGGCTATATTAATGATCCGATCCGATTCAGATTTGGGCCCCTGATATATATGGGCCGTCTCTATGATTCTGCATTTTTCGTTTTTCTGTTATATTCAAAATTGTAGACGCCGCAGATATGCGCCCTTTGTGGGCGGGGCGAAATTTTGAAACACTTTTCTAGGAGTGAGATATCACATCAGCTTGAAAAAAGATTTGGTCCCTCTAGCTCTTATAGCCTCCGAGCAATGGGCGACAAACAAGACGGACAGACGGACAGACAGCAATTACCACAAATACAATATACCCTTTTACTCTTCGAGTACGGGTATAATTAAATACAGGAAACAAATTCGATATGTTTAGGTGGTGGTAGATATTACGAACAATGATATCAAGGTACATTTCGGGGGAAATGTCTTGGTACAAGGAGTTGTAATTATTACATTGAACATAGAAAGGTTCCTGCTGGTTCGATCAACAGAAGGGCAATCGGATAGGTAGGAAAGGGTTGGTCTGGATTGAACCGCAAAAGCATATCCCTGCAGAGTTTGTGAGTTAACAAGCCCGAGAATGAGCTTGTGCATAAACAGCATAAAAGTAGGTCTAGTAATCTTAGCCTATCTCGGTATGAAGGTAACCGTCTGCCAGAGTCCCAGCTTAGATTCCTAAGGGCAAAAGATTAGGAATTTTTTTTTGAACGATTCAATTAGGATTTGCTGAGCTTTATATTGAGGGCTCCAAACACAGGAACAGTATTCCAATATTGGACGTACCAACGAAACGTACAGTATTTAAGTGATATATGGGTCGTCAAACTCTTTTGACCAACGCTTAATAAAAACTTAAAACTCCCTTCGCTTTGTTCACCATTACAGCAATATGGCTGTTGAAGCAAACTTTGTTATCGAAGAGGACTCCAAGGTCATTCGATGAGGAAATTCGATCCAGAACATGATGTCCACTTTCTTTTTTGTGAAGTGAAATAAGGTAGGATTCGTTCCAAATCACGGGAGACAAGAATGTTCGAGAGATAAGTTAAATAGGAAGGTCAAAGGTTGGCATAGAGGTAAAGCGCAATACTTTTAAAATGGAGCTCGGAAACTTATCAAGACCCGCTGAGAAACAGATGTCAATCGATGAAAATCCTTCACAAACTGCGCTTTCTTCGAAAAACGGAAGGAATACGTTGTTAGCATGAGGAAGATGGTATGGATAAGGGTGGATGAGTCGTAGGTATGCGATGAGTACGTCGATTGAAAGACGGTGGAAAATAAATTTGAAATACCTTGCGCAGAGTTTTCTGTTTTATATAGTAGATAAAGTTGAAAGATAGTAGTTGATAGTAGATAGTTGACGAACGAAAAGAATTTTTTGGGATCTGTACGGAAATTTGTACTACATTGGGAAAGTTATTGGTTATAACATTGACAATTGACAGTAAGAAATTTAGAGCGAACAGAGGAATATTGAGCAAAAACGTATAAAGAACCAGTCCTCTGGTACTTTTTATACAGCCGAGATTTTTATTTTTTAAGTAGGACAGATACTTGGAGAACCAGTGGGGTTTGGAGGATATATGATTAATTGTAATTGTTAATTAATGGAATAAATGGAATATGATCTGATAAGCGCAACCTTAAGCAGAAGCCACAGAATGAATATCAGAAAGGTGGTTAAAATAAACAATGGAATCAGATCTAGGAGGAATATATGAACAGGTTAAAATGTCGAAAATGAATCTGAAAATCCATGTTTTTCGCATGGCTTATATGTGGCCTGTTCCCGTGTCGGAGTACCAACCAAACTATTTATATACGCGCCAGAGAAAAAAAATGATGTTTATAACTTCTCTGCGTTACACTCATCCACTCGTACCACAAATATATTGTACTTTTACTCTTGTACTCTTTTACTCTTCGAGTACGGGTATAAAAAATCGGGCGGCAACCGAAAACACCATCTTCTTCATCTAAGAGAATACACAAAATATAATTTTCTGTGCCTTTTATCTTCTTTTTATAACTCATTCACCACTCCCACGGCCTCATATCTACTTCTTTCCTAACGTACACCATCCCACACCCAACACCACTCTACTTTTTCACGAAAAATAAAATGTCGGGCAGTGGTCGAAAAAATACATTTCTGCATGGGCAAATATTTACTAAAAGGTGATATAAGAATGGATTTCTGTGTTAAAAAATACTGAAGGCTGTGGCCGTTTATGACTGCTTCTACTTAATTCAAGCTTTAATTACAAATATATTATGTTTTGTTTTTTTAGAAGTGGATCGGCAAATTTTATGAGAAGGATGTACTCAAAAACAACTCAGCGTTTAGGTAAGGTTTAGAGCGGTAGTTACTCTGGCTATACGATAATAAAATAACGGACGGTGGCTTAATTTTTATTTTATATAATAGAGAGATAATTATAAACTGTTTAAGATTTATAAAGATAAAATTAATTGCAATTAGCGTAAAAAACGTTACCTTTAAACATATAAGCAAATCGAACTCTCTCCGCACTGTATCTGCTGTGTAACGCGATTTCTCTCATTGCACCCCTTGCCACGTTATGTTCATCTGAGTTTTCAGTAATTAAAATTACGCACAATCGTTTTCTAGGTCGATTCCATTCAGCTGGGCATACACCTTGAATGAAATTTAATAAAATATTTAAATATACCTGGCATCTTGTAATATGGAAAATTTACACGGATACAGAACAGACGATAAAGGGATATGCAGCAGATATAATGGAGATCCAAGAAATATGAGACAATAAAGACTCCTTCAGTTTTTCATTAAAATAATCTTCCATTCGCACAAAAACCCGAGCACCTTCTGTATTTTTGCAGATTTAATATATCCAAACGCATTTAATCTATGCATTCGAAGAAACTGACATGCCTGAAATCCGACTTTAAAAAAACTAGAAGGAACGTGTTGAGTCGCTGTTAACACGACACTGGTTAATACGGGTGTTAACACCCGTACTCAGTCAGTAAGCGTGATTTATGTAGAATTTCTAAAAAAAATTTAACAGTTTTAATATTTTAAATTTTTTGCTGAATCTACATCTTCATCACTTCTCTCAAAAACACGCATACACTGCACGAGCCAGAGTGTGAGCAGTGTGTGATCGAGAGAGAGAACCAGTAGCGGCTGAAGGGTTTGTGGCTAGCTGCTGAAAATTAATTTCATCATTGTGACTATAATAACTATCCGATCTGAACCAGATTCAACAATCTGGAAGAGATTCTGTACGATACTTCATTTTCCGTTTCTTTCCAATTAAACAATCTTCAAAATTGTTGACTTTCGGGCCAAATTTTGCAATACACTTCTATTGAAGTATGTCACAGGAGTTTGGGCAGAAAGTTTGGTTGCTCTAGATTTTATAGTCTCTGAGATCCAGACGCTCATCTGGCCGAATGGGCAAAGCAGTCGTGTTGGTGTGTGAGATAGAGCGAGTGGGAACTATGCGTCTCCAAATGGTTTTCCATTGTGGCTATACTAATGATCCGATCCGATTCACATTTGGGCCTCTGATAGATATGGGCTTTCTCTATAAGTCTGCAATTTCTACTTTTGCAGGAGTGAGAGTCATCAAACCTTCTTGAATTATCCACCTTTGTGCATGCTGGTTTCGCAAAGCAGTCTCAAACTGACGTTGTTTACACTGACTTTAGTAAGGCTTTTGATTCAGTAAATCATAATCTCCTTATCCAGAAGCTTTATCTCCTAGCGTTTCCATCTAAACTTCTTTTTCTGGATTAGTGCCTATCTTTCCAATCGTTCTCAGCGTGTCCGTTTTAATTCCTCTCTCTCTAGGCCTGTTTCGGTTACGTCAGGGTTACCTCAAGGTAGCCATCATGGCCCTCTGCTATTTAATTTATTCATTAACGATCTTCCCCAAGCTTTAACACATTCCCGAGTACTTATGTATGCGGACGATGTGAAGTTGTGTTTTTCCTATTGTGACCATTTTTCCCCGTTATTTTTACAATCCGATCTCGACGCCCCTCAACAATTGGTGCTTAATAAACTTGCTTCCTCTTGAGAAGAGCTGTTAGTCAACATGAGCTGTTAACTCTATGGGGACTGTTATACGCACGATAGACATCGATAACAACAGAGGCGATACTTCACTTTAGAAGTGGAAGCGAACAAGATAGCACTAGTCGAAGAAAACCTATTTTACAATTAATTCACTCTACATATATTTTTCAACTTATTATATCCAATAAACATTACTATACTACTCACAAGCCATCCCTTCACAGTTCAGAAGTGGGATTAGTAGAGTTGTTATGTGCAGAGCGTACAATTTTAAGAGAATCTCAAGAAAAGCAGCAATAGTCGACGCCGTGGGAAGTTTGCAATGGGATGTGTTCCCTAAGGTCTGTGTGACAAAGAAAATTGCAAATTACGGAGGTGTTCCTTTTCTACGTGGCAGACGGATTCAATGTTCAGCGATCAGGAACCTTAGTGGACCTGGAAAGAAAGAGTCTCAAGAAATTGCGTCAGGAATCTGTGTGAGCCTGGTGTTATACAGTCATACATACAAAGGGCTTGTGTGTATATGTAGCGTCGTTGTGAAATTCACAAGTTGAAGCCCAACGTTGTGAAATACAGACATATCAGTTGTCTCGCTTGCACACATTCTAACAGGATTGCTTGTGCGTGCAGGTTAAAAGCAGACAAAATCATTGAGAAGGAGAGACGATCATATTAACGAAAAAATGGTCAAAATAGCGGGACTTAAGGTGGACCAGTTACGGTTCCTGGTACGAGAGAGGAACTTGGCAGTGTCGGGCTCTAGAGCCGAATTAGTACAACGACTAATTGATTTTGAGAAATCCGAAGACGTAGAGATGCCACAATCAGCTGGAATCAGTAGTCCATATGAGGAGGAGACGCTGACGTCACAAGCGGCGACTATTTAACAAATGCAGAATAAAATGACAGAGCTGAAGAATATGATGGTTCAGTTGGTCATCATGCAAAGGAAAAACGCAGAAGCAACAGCATTAGCAGCAACAACAAAACAGCAGCCGCAGATCAGAGAAGAAAATACCGAAGGTATGTTCCACGACATTAACCCTGGTAGACAGGCTACCAACAACGTAAGGCAAGCGTCGGTCAAGGAAATTGCGAATACCTTACCGGACTATGACCTCAGCGACGATAACGCCATCTCCGTGGAGCAGTTCATCGATCGTGTCAACATGGTAGTTAATGCGTACCAATGAGACGAGAAATTTATATTTTCGCAATTTATACGCGGCTCAAAGGGTCCTAAGCTAAGATGTGGCTCGACTCGTCGCCGGTTCTACACACCACATAGAGCAACTTAGCTGCAGCTGTACTAGAAGAGTTCGGATCTAACCCATACGAAGCAGAAGTTCACTTCAATATGGCTAATGCAACCAGATGAGCGAAGGAGACAGTGAAGGAGTACTGTTTCGGATGTCCGCCCTTGGCGTGCGGTACAAGCTTAGTGAAGCAGCTGTTATACGATATGTAAGATCAGGTCTACAGCATCGAGAGTTGCAAAATAGTATTGCGGCAATTCAGTTTTCGTCAATGAAGCAGTGTCGTGATGCAGCCGAGTCGTATTTTGTAAATAGAGGTCGGCCAGTCACAAACAAAAGGAGTTCTTACCAAAAGGCAGCAACTTGGAGACAAAACAGGACTACGATGTAAAGACAACAAAGCCAAAAGGAGGCTCAAAAGTGCTACAATTGTGGAGAATTGGGGCACTTCGCTAATTCATGCCCACAAGAGAAGAAGAAGTCGCGTTGTGCCAAATGCAATAAGTTTCATGCAAACAATGAGAAGTTCCAACCGGCAAATATGATGCGTTTGGGAGCAGCGAATCAAGACAAGCTATTCACCAGGAAAATTTACATACAGTCGTGCAGTTATAGCGCCTTCATTGATACTGGAAGTCAGGCTAGTATCATTCGCCAATCAGTTGCCAAGCAAATCAACGCTGAGCGCAAAAAGTGCTCCATGAAGATTCAAGGCATTTGTGGGGTTCCTGTATCCTGACCGAAGCAATAATTGTGGATATGGACATCGACGGAAAAATCATTACTGGCAAAGTATACGTGGCAGACGATGAACTGCTGCAAGAGGATTTTCTGTTGGGGCAGGACGTCATCATTAGCGCTCATCTATCGCTTAAGTTTGATCCAGGCGAAACTAACGTGAAACGAGCAGTTCATCAGCCGATAGCCTTTGTAAGCGACAACTCAACTACCAAACTTCTTGTCAATTTACAAAACGATCAGGAAAGAAGTCAAATGCGCGGTTTGCTGGAGAAGCAAGACAAACACATCGTTCAAGCCAACATTAGCGTTGAGAGTGGCCAAGTAGTTTCTCAAGCGCCATACCGAGTTTCTGAGCCAAAGAAGGAAATTGTAAGCAGAATGGTCGACGAGCTGTTGCAACAGGATATCATAATGCCATCCACATCAAAGTACGCCAGCCCAGTGGTGCTCATCAAGAAACCAAATGGCAGTGATCGACTCTGTGTTGATTACCGCCGTCTCAACAAGCTGATCAAGAAGGAAAATTTTCCAGTACCGAACATCGAGGAGCGTCTGCAGGAGGCGAAACGATTTAAATACTTTTCTTCTCTGACCTCAACAGCGTTTATTATCAGATAGAAGTAGCACCGGAAAGTAGAAAGTATACCGCGTTCATCACAACGAATGGACTATATGAGTTCAAGCGACTTCCGTTTGGGCTAAAGACTGCACCTGCTGTTTTCAATCGACTCATGGCAGAATTACAGAAGCGAGTGCAGAAAGGCGACATGATACACTACATGGACGACATATTAATTGGTAGTCAGACATTTGACGAGATGTATGAGAAGCTTCAGAGAAGCCTTCAAGTACTGCAAGAGTGCGGACTAACTTTAAATCTGGATAAATGTGAATTTTATAAGCAATCAATTACATATCTAGGTCATCAGATATACGCAGACGGCATCAGTCCTGGAGAGGTTAAGACGAATGCCATTGCGTTGTTCTCGCCGCCGAGCAATGTGACCGAAGTACGGCAGTTTTGGGTCTCAGTGGTTACTTCTGGAAATTTGTTGCCGGATATGCCATTATTTCAGATCCTTTGCGTGCTCTATTACGCAACGACCAGACGTTCAAGTGGGGAACAGCCACAGCAGGATGCATTTGAAGAGTTAAAGAGACGCCTTATATCGAAGCCTGTTGTCACCAGTTACCGCATCGATGCTGAGCATGAACTACATACAGATGCCAGTGCCGTTGGTCTAGCCGGAGTATTGCTGCAGAAGGATGAGGATCAAATGAAGCCAATTGCTTATTATAGCCGAGCAACTTCTAAGCCCGAGAAGAACTACCACAGTTAAGAGAAAGAAGCTCTTGCCGTCGTCGAGTCGTTGGAGCAATTCAAGTATTACATCTATGGTAAGAGAATCAAAGTCATTACCGATTGTAATGCCCTGAAAACATCAATGGAGAAACGAGAGCTTTGTGAGATACCTATCTCAGGCTGAGGTAGACAGACAGACTGAGCGTCCAGGGTTCTCTACAAGAAATTTTGTAGTATTGCTGGAACTTTAGGGCAGGGCTTGGCCGTGAGACCGAAAGTGGAGCGGGCGTAGAGTCTGGCTACCGTGTAGGTAGTTTGGTAATCGCACTGGGCGATGAAAGGGAAAAACGCTGACACCTGAGTTTTGGTGTGAGCGGTAATATGTTTTTTGGGTCACCTGATTTGTATTCGCGTTCGGCGAAGAAATGACGACACTTCGTTGAGCTTTTGATGTTTATGATTTGTCTTTATTCTTGTTTATATATATTGGTTTTATATTGCTAGTGTCGCGTAGTAGTTCTTGTGTGTTTTCTTGAGTAGCGTAGGTAACCGCGGCGGATGGACTGCCGATACGGTTTAGAATAGGCGATGGACTGCCCTGATTGATCGAGAGCTCGGGCTATTTAAGGCCGTTCTCGATGGCTGAGTCTGCAAGTTTGTGGTTACGGAAGTGGTGTCGAGTTCTCCATTTGTGCCACCGACACGGTCATTGCCTCGGTTGCACCGAGAAATGAGCTGAGTGTAGTTTTGGCACTTTGGTCATTGTACTCGGTTGCACCGGGAAATGACTTGAGTGTAGTTTTGAGATTCGGGGAAACTGGGTTGGGTAACTCTGTGGAAATTATGGCGCGTGTGTCGATTCTGCAGAAATCGATCGGCGCGTGGGACTTGGAAACGTACAGTGTCAGGTGTATGGTGTTTGTGGTGTTGGTGTATAGATTATATATATGACAAAGACAACTTAGTGCTATGAATATGAATATGTATATGAATGTAACGGGCCCTGGTCCCAGGGTACGTTACACCCCCACCACTTTCTACCCGGTGGGTGTACAGATGCCGCTGTTGTTATTTGCTGGGTCGGCAAAGTTTCTGGCCAACGTGTTTTGGCGTTTCTACTGGTGGTTTGCCGTCGTCAGGGGGTCGTTGTGATCGCTGGGGTCGTTTGCTTCCTCAGCAGGGTCGCTGTCCAACGTGTCGTGGTACTCTTTCAGGTCCTTGATATTTGCGACTTTCAGTTTCCGACTTCCGGGGTGTTGCAACTTGACGATATTTTTTGACGCGAAACCTTTGACTTTGCATGGCCCATCATATTTTGGGGCCAATTTCAGCAGCGAAACCGTCGGCTGCGTTGGACAGGTGGTGTTGTCTGATCAGTACTAGTTGACCCACCGTGGTGCGCCATTGTCGTCGGCGGAGATTGTAGTGACGGGATTGTTCTTGACTCGCCCGCTGAATGTTGTTCCGTACTATCGTCGGGTTGCCTTAGTGTGAGCTGTGTCCGGAGGGCTTCCTGTCCCTGGTGTAACTTCGTCGTATAGTGCTCCAGGTAAGCGAGGTTCTCTCCCGTGTAGCAAGAAGGCGGGGCTAAATCCAGTTGTTTCCGAGACACTGGAGTTAATTGCTAGTGATATCTCGGGTATGAGTTCGTCCCATGTGTTTTGATGGTCCTCCACGAATTGTGCAATCATGGTCTTCACTGTCCGATTGGCTCGTTCCGTAGGGTTTTCCTGGGGGCAATACGGTGCGGTGTGTTGCAGATCCACGCCGGCTGTTTGCATAAACGTGCGGAACGAGCGGCTGGTGAACTGCGTTCCACTGTCACAGACGAATCGTTTTGGTACGCCAAAGTGAGTGAGAATGCGTTCCGAAAAAAGCTAGCTCTAACGCGGCGGTGGTAGCCTTCTTAAAGGGCACTAGTTCGACCCATTTTGAGAAGGTGTCGAAGAATACCAGTAGCAAGGTGTTCCCTCGTTTTGATCGGGGCTTGCGTTGCAGTGCCTTGAACTTTGGCAGCTCAAACAGCTGCGTACGTATTTCCGCATATCGCATAGGCCGGGCCAATAGTATCGTTGTGTTATCCGTGTGATGGTTTCCGAATGCCGAGGTGGCCTGCCGTGGGCTGATCATGGCATTCCTTGAGGACTCTTTGACGTCGGTCTTTTGGGACACAGAGTTTCCATGACACGTAGTCGTGATCGTCGGCTCCGTGGCCCAGATGTCTGTAGAGTTCTCCATTCTCGAAGACGTAGTCTGGGTATTTATCGGGTTCTTCTTTGGTTGGCTGAATCCTTCGTGCGAGCCAGGGGCAAGTGGTTGCGTCCTCTTTGATTCTTGCTAGCGTCTCCAAAGGTTGTCGGGACAGGGCATCGGCAACCACGTTTTGTTTCCCCTGCTCTATAGTGGACGTCGTACTGATACTGTTGAGTTCGAGCGCCCATCTCGCTATTCTTCCGTAGGGGCTTTCCAGATAATTCAGCCATTTCAGCGCGAGATGGTCGGTTATAACGTCGAATCGGTATCCCTTTAGGTAGCAGCGTAGTTTTGGATTGCCCAAATGACGGCGAGGCGTTCCTTGTCTGTGGCGTAGTAGTTTCCTTCGGCTTGGTTCAAGCGTCGGCTGACATAGGCAATGACGCGTTTTTTCCTTCGATCTCCTGCGTGAGTACGGCGCCTATGCCGAGGTTGCCCGCATCGGTTTGTAGTGAAAACTTGACGTTGAAATCGGGGCAAGCAAGTACGGGAGCGGTCGTGAGTAGTTCCTTTAGTTGGTCAAAGGCCGTTTTGTTGATCTGCGGTCCATGTCCATGTTTGTCCTTTCTTGAGTAGCTGAGACATTGGTTGGACTACTGTAGCAAAGTTTGGCACGAATCTTCGGTACCAGGATGCCATTCCGATGCACTGACGTAGTTCTTTTAGGTTTTAGGTTTAGGTCTGTGTGGATACCTTCTTCGCTGATGACGTGACCAAGATATTTGATCCGGCTTTGGAAAAAAGGTGCACTTTTCCGCGTTTATCCGCAGGTTCGCTTTTCGAAGGCGAGAGAGGACTATCGCCAGGTTGTGTAGGTGGTCCTCGAAGTCTCGTCCGACGATGACGATGTCGTCTAAATATGCGAATGCGTAGGGTTCCATGTCGGCACCGATCACAGTATCAAGTGCCCGTTGGGATGTTGCTGGTGCAGAATGTAATCCGAAGGGCATCACTCTCCATTGATAGAGACCTCTGCCGGGGACCGTGAAGGCGGTGGCTTCTCGACTTCCGTTGGCCATGGGTATTTGCCAGTATCCGTTCTTTAGATCGAGGGTGGTTATGAAGCGTGTGTTCTGTAGGCGCTCCAAGATGTAGTTGATTCTGGGCAGTGGGTATGCGTCAGGAATAGAGTGAGTGTTGAGTTGTCGGTAGTCCACGCACATGCGCCATTTGCCGATCTTTTACGTACGAGTACGATGGGGGCGCTGTGCGGGCTTCGTGAGGGTTCGATGAGACCTTCTTGGATCAATTGGTCGACTTGCTCATCGATAATCCGCATCATGGCTGAGTTATTTGGGTAGTACCTCTGTTTGATGGGTCGATTATCCCTCATGACGATGGTGTGCTCGGCGATGTTGGAGGTCCCGTGGAGATTATTGAACTTTGGAAGTTCTGTGTCCAGAAATTCTTGGATCTGTGGTGCCAAGTCTGGCGGCCAGGGATCGGAGATCAGTTCTGGGTCGGGTTCGGTGAGATCGGGGGTGTCGGGGTCCTTTGGCTGGCTTAAGTCTTCTGGGAGGATAGTTGTGTCGAACGCGCTGGGGTGTTCGATCCTACGTGGGTAGTCGCTTATGTTGACTTGTTCGGGCGACGAAGATTTCGGACGTGGTGTTAGGCATGGCGTGGTGCATGGCGCTAGTGGGCACGTCAGTACGCGGAAGGTATTCCAGTGGGTTGGCGAACATCGGGGTGGCGTCGGCCGTGGGTACGACAGGGCTGCGGTCGGTATTTCGGGGGTCATCGGGATATTAGTTCGATGGTTGGACCTGACCAGCAGGGGATTTGCGAGGCTGTTTCCCTCGTGGTTTGGTTGTTGCACTGTTTCTGCCGTTGTCGTTGTCGTTGCTCGGGGCTGGTTGTCGTCCTGAGCTTTCTGTATCGAGCGGGTTCAAGTTCGTTGGGGTTTGTCTCGTGGGTGAGATCCTTGTGGTGGGTTCGGGGTGCGTGTGCCCCGTAGTTTGTTTTGGTCATGGGCTTCCTGTGTCGAGCGCCTGGTTCATGTGTGTTGATCCTGGTGGTGTGTTTGGGATGTGTGATCCCTGTGGTTGGCTTAGGACGCGGGTGCTCCGTAGTGGCCGTGGAATTCGTTTTCCCGTTTGCTTGGTTTCAGTTTACCGGTGCTTGCTTCGATTCGTGTTTTCCGTTGTGGGCCGGTTCTTCGCTTTCGCTGTGGTTGGTTTCGGTGTCGTATTCTTCGTTGCATTATTGGGTGCCGTCTTCTTTGTGGTAGGTCGGGGAAACGTGTTCGCTGTGGTTGGTTTCGGGGTCGTATTCTTCGTTGCGGTATTGGGTGCCGTATTTTTTGTGGTATCTTGTGGATCTTGTAGCTTTAGCAGCGTGATGCCGCATTGGATCGTCGTTTCGATGGCACATAGGAAGTCCATGCCGACTATCACTTGCTCCAGCATGTTTGGTAGGACCAGGGTGAGATTTGAACCTCTCGTTGATCCAGCTTGATGTGCGCCAGTAGAACTTGTGTGTTGGAGTTGTTGTTTAGTTGTCGGGCCAGGTTGTCGCTGACGAAACTTCGGGACGCCCTGGTGTCGTTTGTCCTTCTATTGTCACTATCGCCACTATTCGGCCGTCGTTCACGTGTAGTGGGTTGCTTAGTCGCGGGTCTGGGGAGGCGTCGTTCTCGGCTGATCCCGTGTCAGTCGAGGACGCGTGTCGTTTCCCGACGTGGCTCGGCGGCAGCAGTCGACGGTTCGAGTGCCGCGCTTTCCACATTCCCAGCAGAATAGGATCGAAGCGTTGGTGCAGTCATAGGCGGCCTGTCCAGCTTGACCCACATCGGCGACAGGCTGCGCGTGGGTTGACAATGGGAGTGGTGGTCATTCGATGGGCGACGTCTTGGTTCGTTGTGCTGGTTTGATTCGATGACTGTCTGCGCGGTGTTTCTGCTGAATCCACTGGGGTCTCGAAAAGAGGGTACGGTAGGACTCACCTTCTCTGCGGTCTGGTTGCCTTGCCAGCCGGGTGTCTCTTGGTGGGCTTCGCATAGGTGCGGGGGTCGTTGCGTGTTTCCTCTCGTGAATAAGCTTGTACTCTGCCGCTTATCGGGTTAGCTGTGACAAGTTTTCAATTCGTCTCGTCGCACGTATAGCTGGAGTCCTGGCAGGGCGTTGTCGTAGATCCGGTAAAGCTCCGTGTCTAGGTCGTACTCGGCATGGTGCATGAGTAGCCGTATCTCGATGACATAGTCTTTGAATGGTTCTCCCACCGCTTGCTTGCGGCCTCGGATCTGGTCGTCCAATTGTTCGAAGTACCTTGGCGGCAGAAAATATGTCAGAAACTCCTGACGGAAATGTACCCAGGAACTGCCCTGTAGTTGACTGGTACGGTACCAGCGACTGGCTCGGTCGGTGAGTAGTTCGGCCATCCTCCGAGGCAGCTGGTTGGTGTCCACTCCATAGGCGCGTTCCTCGAGTAGTTCCAGAAACGATATTGTGTCATCTTCTCCGTTGAACTGGATGCCCCATCCGCGGATGCGCCTGCTGTGCGTGCGACGTGGTTATAGTCGGTCCCGATTATGGGTGTGTCAATCGATGGTATAATTCTCTGTGTGGGCGAATGGGAGGTTTCCATAGTGGGCGGCCTTGGAAGATCGGCGGCTGTGACCACTGGTGGTCGGGGCGTGGGCTCTGGGGTTGCGGGAACTTGCAAGCCTGCTTTTGGGTCCCTATCCTCCGGTGCCTAATGGTCCTGGAGTAGTGGGCAAAGGGGACTTGGAGCGTCCTGCTGGTCTTGCGTATTGTCTCTCGAGTTCTGCCAAGCGAGTCCAGGCACCCGGCGGGAGTGGTCCGGCGACTAGTATGGCAAAAGTTCTTGCGCAACTCTTCAACAGTTCCTTCGATGTCAAATGCGAATTCCTTGGCGAAGGTCTCCAGCTCGTCTCGGCGGCGCTTGCAGATCCAGCCGATGCTGACGCCTGGATTGGCGATTTGCTCGCTGGTGTGGAAATCAATGCTCGCGTCGTCTTCGTAGGCTTACATGGTGATTGGACTGAGTTTTCCTCGGTGTTGTTTTGGGCACTTTTCACTGTTTTAGCACTTGGTCACTGCGTATACTTTCCCGGTGGCACTCGCGACTGGATTCGGGTGGGTGCGCGAATTTGGTTTTGTGCCGGACCTGTGTTCTGTGGTTAGCTCTACTATTCTTTCTCGGTGGCCGTGGGTCTTTAGTCCACGTAGCCCCGTGTTAAGGTTTTTCTCTTTAAGTTTCCTTAAAGTTGCCAGAAAGTTGGCTTTGAAATCTCCTTAAAGTTGCCAGTAAAGTCCCTGCTCGGGCGCCATTTGTAAGATACCTATCTCAGGCTGAGGTAGGCTCAGTCTGTCCAGGGTTCTCTACAAGAAATTTTGTAGTATTGCTGGAACTTGTAACGGACCACAACGGTCCGTCACAAGAAACACAAATAGATATATGTATACACAATACAAGCCTAGACTAAACTATATATATAGACTATTATTATAAAACACCTGACACTACCAAACACACTACACCTAATTCCGCGTTACTATGTTAGGGGACTAGGTCACCTGACACTGCACCAAGTTCCGCGATCGCCGCGAAACGGTGCCACAACATACACCCACAAAAACGCGGACTCAGCGACCCCACACACCAGGTGCCGGCTTTAAATAGCACGCGCCATGGATGAATGGGGCAGTCGATCAGCAGTCCATCAGAGTGCATCAACAGTCAACACCGCGCCACAATTACACGCCAGAACACACTAGTAGTATAAAACCGCAATTAATCAAAAAAAAAATAAAGAAAAAGAATTTACAAACCTCAACCTCAACACAGTGTCATCATTTTCTTCGCCGACCGCGAAACGCCACCCAGGTAACCCAGTAACCTATTATTACCGCACACACCGAAACTCAAGGTGGCAGCGTTTCCCTTCCATCGCCAAAGCGCGAATAAAGAACTGCCTGCACGGTAACCCGACGCTCCGCCCGCTCAATTTTCGGTCTCACGGCCATCCCCTCGCCCTAAAGTGCCAGCACTTCTACAAATTTCTTGTGGAAAGAACCTTGGACAGACTGAGCCTACCTCAGCCTGGGATAGGTATCCTACAAGTGGCGCCCGAGCAGGGACTTTACTGGCAACGTTAAGGAGATTTAAGGAGAAAAACCTTAACACGGGATACGTGGACTAAAACCCACGGCCACCGAGAAAGAAAACAGAGCTAGGAACTAAACACACAAATCCAGTCGCGAGTGCCACCGAGAAAGTCTACGCAGTGCGCGAGTACCGAAAAACAGTGATCAAGTGCCCAAAACACCCCAGAAGCAACACAAAACACCATGGAATCCCACGAAGAGGACTCAGGCAGCGGAATTCCACGCCGTCGAGAAAACCACTAACCCAGGCGTCAGCATTGGCTGGATTTACAAGCGTCGTCGAGAGGATCTGGAGACTTTCGCCAAGGAATTTGGATTCAGCGGTGAAGGAACTGTCGACGAGATGCGTAGGAACTTTGCCATACTAGTCGCCGGACCACTCCCGCCGAGTAATTGGGTTCGCCTGGCAGAACTTGAGCGGAAATACGCCCGACTAGCCGGACGCTCCAAGTCCCCGATGCCCACTACCCCGGGTCCATCAGGCACCCAGAGGCAGGACCCGAAACCCAGCACACAAATCCCCACAATCGCTGAGAACGAGCCCCGACCACCAACCTTAATGGTCGAGGATCTCCCCAGGCCACCAACCACGGAAACTTGCCGCTCACCCACGCAGAGAATTGTGCCAGCGACCGACCCCACATCGACGGGCCCGACTACAACCGCATCGCACGAACTGCGGAACGCATCCGCGGATGGGGCATCCAGTTCAGCGGAGAAAATGACCCGATATCATTTCTGGAACTACTCGAGGAACGCGCGAGCTCGTATGGAGTGGACACCAACCAGCTGCCTCGGGCCATGGCCGAACTACTCACCGACCGGGCTAGCCGTTGGTACCGTACCAGCCAACTACAGTGTAGCTCCTGGGGATACTTCCGCCAGGAATTTCTGTCGTATTTTCTGCCGCCAAGGTATTTCGAACAATTGGACGACCAGATCCGGGGCCGCAAGCAAGCGGTGAGAGAACCGTTCAAAGATTACCTCATCGAGATACGGCTACTCATGCACCATGCCGGGTACGATCCAGTTAAACAGCTGCACAGGATCTACGACAACGCCTTGCCAGGAATCCAGCTATACGTGCGACGAGACCAATTGGAAAGCTTGTCACAGCTGACACGGCTCGCCTCTGAGTACGAAATCATCCACGAGAGGGAACATGAGATCACCCCCCGCACCCATCCGAAGCATACCCAGGGACACCAGGCCGGCAAGGCGCCCAGATCGCAGAGAAGATGACTCCTACCGGATGCCAGCTCGGAGACCCCATTGGGTCTCAGCGGACACACCTCGGAGACAGTCAGCAAACCCAAAAGATGCGACGGGGCCGGACGTGGCCCATCGCATGATCACCACGCCCATTTCCAATCCACGCACAGCCTGTCGCCGGTGTGGTCAAGCTGGGCACGCCGCCTACGACTGCACCCACCCCTCGATCCTATTCTGCTGGGAATGTGGAAAACGCGGCACTCGGACTATCGACTGTTGCCGCCAGGCCACGTCGGGGAAACGACGCGCGTCCTCGACTGACACGGGATCAGCCGAAAACGACGCCACAGTAACCTCGCAAAACCGCCCGCTCCACATGAACGACGGCCGGATAGTGGCGATAGTGACGATAGGAGGACAAAGAACAGAGGCCACTATCGACACCGGGGCATCCCGAAGTTTCGTCAGTGCCAACCTGGCCCGACAACTAGACAATAACTCCAACCTGCAAGATGCATGCGTCCGCATACGCCTGGCTGACGGCTCAGTCAGAGAGATCACACAAGTTCTACTGGCGCCCATCAAGCTGGATCATCGAGAGGTTCAAATCCCACTCCTGGTCCTACCAAACATGTTGGAGCAAGTTATTGTCGGCATGGACTTCCTATGTGCCATCAAAACGACGATCCAATGCGGCACCACGCTGCTAAAACTACGAGATCACCGCCCCACGCCAACGCCACCGTCAGTTCTGACCAACCACGTCCAAGACGCCAAAACCAGCAACCAGAAACCTAAGCCAACCGCAGCGAACACACGTCCCCGACCTACCACAAAGAAAAACGGCACCCAATACCGCAACGAAGAATACGACAACGAAACCAACCGCAGCGCAAGCGAAACACCGGCCCACAACGGAAAACACGAATCGAAACAAGCACCGGTAAACTGCAAACAAGCAAACGGGAAAACGAATCCCACGGCCACTACGGAGCACCCGCGTCCTAAGCCAAACCCAGGGAACACACATCCCAAACACACCACGAGGATCTCACACACGAGACAAGAATCAACACACTTGAACCAGGCGCTCGACACAGGAAGCCCAGGATCAAAACAAACTACGGGGCACACGCACCCCAAACCCACCACACACGGATCTCACCCACGAGACAAACCCAAGCGAACTGGAATCCGCTCGACACAGGAAGCCCAGGACCAAGTTCAGCCACCGCGCACCCATGCACCATTCCCCACGGAGAAGGTGAACCCACGGACAACCTCAGAGACGACAACCAGCCCCGAACAACGACACACAGACAACGGCAGCAGCAATGCAACAACCAAACCACGAGGGAAACAGCCACGCCAATCCCCTGGTCGGGTCCAATCATCGAACTAATATCCACAGAACCTCTCCACCCGGAACCGGACTCTAGCCCGATGACTCCCCCGACACACCGACCGCAGCCCTGTCGTACCCACGGCCGACGCCACCCCGATCTTCGCCAACCCACTGGAGTACCTTCCGCGTACTGACGTGCCCACTAGCGCCATGCACCACGCCATGCCTAACACCACGTCCGAAATCTTCGTCGCCCAAACAAGTCGTCGCTGCGAAAACAGAGTCGTCACTGAGACCCGCCTGGCCATACGTCGATCTGGAGAAATTGCAACCCAGATATACCGCCAGACCCACGAAGCTACGCCACTCACGGCCAACGCTACCCCGATCGTCGCCCACATAAGCGACTACCCACGTAGGATCGAACCCCCCAGTGCGTTCGACACCACCATCCTCCCAGAAGACCCAAGCCAGCCCACGGACCCCGAGATCACCGACCCTCAGAACACGATCCAGAACCGGTCTCCGATCCCTGGCCGCCGGACCTGGCACCACAGATCCAAGAATTTCTGGACGCAGAACTTCCAAAATTCAATAACCTCCACGGAACCTCGGACATCGCCGAGCATACCATCGTCATGAGGGATAATCGACCCATCAAGCAGCGGTACTACCCAAAGAACCCAGCCATGATGCGGATTATCGACGAGCAAGTCGACCAATTGATCCAAGAAGGTCTCATCGAACCCTCACGAAGCCCGCACAGTGCGCCCATCGTACTCGTACGTAAAAAGAACGGCAAATGGCGCATGTGCGTGGACTACCGACAACTCAACACTCACTCTATTCCTGACGCATACCCACCGCCCAGAATCAACTACATTTTGGAGCGCCTACAGAACGCACGTTTCATAACCACCCTCGATCTGAAGAACGGATACTGGCAAATACCCATGGCCAACGGAAGTAGAGAAGCCACCGCCTTCACGGTCCCCGGCAGAGGTCTCTATCAATGGAAAGTGATGCCCTTCGGATTACACTCTGCACCAGCAACATTCCAACGGGCCCTTGATACTGTGATCGGTGCCGACATGGAACCCTACGCATTCGCATATTTAGACGACATTGTCGTCGTCGGACGAGACTTCAAGGACCACCTACACAACCTGGCAATAGTCCTCTCTCGCCTTCGAAAAGCGAACCTGCGGATAAACGCGGAAAAGTGCACATTTTTCCAAAGCCGGATCAAATATCTTGGTCACGTCATCAGCGAAGAAGGTATCCACACGGACCCCGACAAGATTGCCGCCGTCAAAGAACTCAAGCCACCCACGAACCTAAAGGAACTACGTCAGTGCATCGGAATGGCATCATGGTACCGAAGATTCGTTCCAAACTTTGCTACAGTCGTCCAACCAATGTCTCAGCTACTCAAGAAAGGACAAACATGGACATGGACAGCAGACCAACAAGCGGCCTTCGACCAACTAAAGGAACTACTCACGACCGCTCCCCGTACTTGCTTGCCCCGATTTCAACGTCAAGTTCTCACTACAAACCGATGCGAGCAACCTCGGCATAGGCGCCGTACTCACGCAAGAGATCGAAGGAAAGGAACGCGTCATCGCCTATGTCAGCCGGCGCTTGAACCAGGCCGAAGGAAACTACTCCGCCACCGACAAGGAATGCCTCGCCGTCATTTGGGCAATCCGAAAACTACGCTGCTACCTAGAAGGATACCGGTTCGACGTTATAACAGACCATCTCGCGCTAAAATGGCTAAACACTCTGAGAGCCCCTACGGAAGAGTAGCGAGATGGGCGCTCGAACTCCAACAGTATCAATACGACGTCCACTATAGAGCAGGGAAACAAAACGTAGTCGCCGACGCCCTGTCTCGACAACCCTTGGAAACGCTAGCCAGGATCAAAGAGGACGCAACAACCCGCCCCTGGCTCACACGAAGGATTCAACAAACCAAAGACGAACCCGATAAATACCCAGACTACGTCTTCGAGAATGGAGAACTCTACAGGCATCTAGGCCACGGAGCGGACGATCACGACCACGTGTCATGGAAACTCTGCGTCCCAAAGGACCGACGCCAAAGAGTCCTCAAGGAATGCCATGACCAGCCCACGGCAGGCCACCTCGGCGTTCGGAAAACCATCACACGGATCACACAACGATATTACTGGCCCGGCCTACACCGCGACGTGAGAAAGTACGTACGCAGCTGCTTGAGCTGTCAAAAGTTCAAGGCACTGCAGCGCAAGCCCGTGGGTAAGATGCTCACCCGCAGGGCAGAGGAACCTTTCGCCACACTATGCGCCGACTTCGTCGGGCCACTGCCCCGATCCAAACGAGGAAACACCATGCTACTGGTATTCTTCGACACCTTCTCGAAATGGACCGAACTAGTGCCACTTAAGAAAGCTACCACAGCTACCCTAGAGCTAGCTTTTCGGGAACGCATTCTAAGTCACTTCGGCGTACCAAAACGATTCGTCTGTGACAATGGAACACAGTTCACCAGCCGCTCATTCCGCCTGTTTATGCAAACAGCCGGCGTTGATCTGCAGCACACCGCACCGTATTGTCCCCAGGAAAACCCCACGGAACGGGCCAATCGGACGGTGGAGACCATGATCGCACAATTCGTGGAGGACCACCAAAAACACATGGGATGAGCTGATACCCGAGATTTCACTGGCAATCAACTCCAGCGTCTCCGAAACCACTGGTTTCAGCCCCTCATTCCTGCTACACGGGAGAGAACCTCGCTTACCTGGAGCGCTGTACGATGAAGTCACACCAGGGACAGGAAGCCCACCGGACACAGCACACGCGAAGGCAACGCGACTTAAAAGAAGTATTTGCAATAGTACGAAACAACATCCAGCGGGCAAGTCAAGAACAAGCCCGGCACTATAATCTCCGCCGCCGACAATGGCGTCCCACGGTGGGCTCACTAGTGCTAATTCGCCAACATCACCTATCTAATGCAGTCGACGGTTTTGCGGCGAAATTGGCCCCAAAGTATGACGGGCCCTACAAAGTCAAAGGCTTTACGTCGGCAAATATCGTGAAATTACAGCACCCCGGAAGCCGAAAACAAAAGGTGGCGAACATCAACGACCTAAAAGAATTCCACGACGCAGTGGACAGCGGGTCCGCTGATGACGCAAACGACACCCACAGTATTACTGACCCACTCCCGGGTATGCCAACCGCCAACCGCCAACCACCAACCACACCCACCACCTTCATCCGCCCGGAAGAAGGGGGTGTAACGGACCACAACGGTCCGTCACAAGAAACACAAATAGATATATGTATACACAATACAAGCCTAGACTAAACTATATATATAGACTATTATTATAAAACACCTGACACTACCAAACACACTACACCTAATTCCGCGTTACTATGTTAGCGGACTGGAGTCACCTGACACTGCACCAAGTTCCGCGATCGCCGCGAAACGGTGCCACAACATACACCCACAAAAACGCGGACTCAGCGACCCCACACACCAGGTGCCGGCTTTAAATAGCACGCGCCATGGATGAATGGGGCAGTCGATCAGCAGTCCATCAGAGTGCATCAACAGTCAACACCGCGCCACAATTACACGCCAGAACACACACTAGTAGTATAAAACCGCAATTAATCAAAAAAAATAAAAGAAAAAGAATTACAAACCTCAACCTCAACACAGTGTCATCATTTTTCTTCGCCGACCGCGAAACGCCACCCAGGTAACCCGGTAACCTATTATTACCGCATACCGAAACTCAAGGTGGCAGCGTTTCCCTTCCATCGCCAAAGCGCGAATAAAGAACTGCCTGCACGGTAACCCGACGCTCCGCCCGCTCAATTTTCGGTCTCACGGCCATCCCTCGCCCTAAAGTGCCAGCACTTCTACAAATTTCTTGTGGAAAGAACCTTGGACAGACTGAGCCTACCTCAGCCTGGGATAGGTATCCTACAAACTTTAGGGCAGGGCTTGGCCGTGAGACCGAAAGTGGAGCGGGCGTAGAGTCTGGCTACCGTGTAGGTAGTTTGGTAATCGCACTGGGCGATGAAAGGAAAAAACGCTGACACCTGAGTTTTGGTGTGTGCGGTAATATGTTTTTGGGTCACCTGATTTGTATTCGCGTTCGGCGAAGAAATGACGACACATCGTTGAGCTTTTGATGTTTATGATTTGTCTTTATTCTTGTTTATATACACTGACGAGCAAAACTGTAACACCATTTCAGTATGCGCACTTCAACGGTCTGTATCTTCTCTTCTATTATATGTATGACAAAGATTTTAGTACTGTTTTGTAGGTAATTCATTTTACTATGTTTCCAGAAAATTGGAATCTATTTGATAAGCTGGAAAGAAAATTGCAAAAGAAAATTGTAAAATAGTCAAATGTTACAGTTTTGCACTCCGGTTACTTTTTTTTATTTTATTTTCTAAATAATGAGTCCAGAGTCCTTTTGATTTTTTGAGTTCATGTATGCGTTTTAGAATACTTTGGGTGTATTGTAGCAAAAATTCACGGCGAATAGCGTTCCAGACGTCCTAAGTACTCTACCACAACTCCATCATTCCACTGTGAAGGAGCCAATATTTTTCCAGCTGTGATCTTCTCATCTTGCAATTGTATGGCAAATAACCAATCACCATCGATGAAGGTCTTCGAGATTTTCAGGGACGCTGTGTCCATCTCATGTGCATCCTCAAATGGAGCTCGACTAAGGGCGTCAACGTGATTCATCTGTGTTCCAGCTCGATGAACAATGTCCCCGTCAAATTCTTGTATACGCAGCCACCATCTTGCAATTCGGGGTATAAGCTGTAACGAACCCTGGGACCAGGGCCCGTTACATTCATATACATATTAATATTCATAGCACTAAGTTACTTTGTCATATATATAATCTATACACCAACAACACAAACACCATACACCTGACACTGTAAGTTTCCAAGTCCCACTCGCCGATCGATTTCTGCAGAATCAACACACGCGCCATAATTTCCACAGAGTTACCCTAGTCAAAGGCTTTACGTCGGCAAATATCGTGAAATTACAGCACCCCGGAAGCCGAAAACAAAAGGTGGCGAACATCAACGACCTAAAAAGAATTCCACGACGCAGTGGACAGCGGGTCCGCTGATGACGCAAACGACACCCACAGTATTACTGACCCACTCCCGGGTATGCCAACCGCCAACCGCCAACCACCAACCACACCCACCACCTTTCATCCGCCCGGAAGAAAGGGGGGGGTGTAACGGACCACAACGGTCCGTCACAAGAAACACAAATAGATATATGTATACACAATACAAGCCTAGACTAAACTATATATATAGACTATTATTATAAAACACCTGACACTACCAAACACACTACACCTAATTCCGCGTTACTATGTTAGCGGACTAGGTCACCTGACACTGCACCAAGTTCCGCGATCGCCGCGAAACGGTGCCACAACATACACCCACAAAAACGCGGACTCAGCGACCCCACACACCAGGTGCCGGCTTTAAATAGCACGCGCCATGGATGAATGGGGCAGTCGATCAGCAGTCCATCAGAGTGCATCAACAGTCAACACCGCGCCACAATTACACGCCAGAACACACTAGTAGTATAAAAACCGCAATTAATCAAAAAATAAAAAAAAGAATTTACAAACCTCAACCTCAACACAGTGTCATCATTTTCTTCGCCGACCGCGAAACGCCACCCAGGTAACCCAGTAACCTATTATTACCGCACACACCGAAACTCTCAAGGTGGCAGCGTTTCCCTTCCATCGCCAAAGCGCGAATAAAAGAACTGCCTGCACGGTAACCCGACGCTCCGCCCGCTCAATTTTCGGTCTCACGGCCATCCCTCGCCCCTAAAGTGCCAGCACTTCTACAAATTTCTTGTGGAAAGAACCTTTGGACAGACTGAGCCTACCTCAGCCTGGGATAGGTATCCTACAAACTTTAGGGCAGGGGCTTGGCCGTGAGACCGAAAAATGAAACGGCGTAGAGTCTGGCTACCGTGTAGGTAGTTTAAATCACACTGGGCGATGAAGGGAAAAAACGCTGACACCTGAGTTTTGGTGTGTGCGGTAATATGTTTTTGGGTCACCTGATTTTGTATTCGCGTTCGGCGAAGAAATGACTGTTTACATCGTTGAACTTTTGATGTTTATGATTTGTCTTTATTCTTGTTTATGCTCACTGACGAGCAAAACTGTAACACCATTTCGGTATGCGCACTTCAACGGTCTGTATCTTCTCTTCTATTATATGTATGACAAAGATTTTTAGTACTGTTTTGTAGGTAATTCATTTTACTATGTTTCCAGAAAATTGGAATCTATTTGATAAGCTGGAAAGAAAATTGCAAAGAAAATTGTAA
>CM019044.1:29191457-29217763 GCA_009664405.1 Drosophila bifasciata
GATGAACGGTCTTGGTTGAACTGCCTTGAGTGAACTGCCTGTACGGTTGGCTGATCGATGTTTGGTGAACTGCCTTGGTTGAACTGCCTCCATTGATCCGGCGGTCCGCGCTATTTAAAGCCGTCATCTGTGTGTGGGGCTGCTGCGTCCACCAGTTCTGTCTTGGGGTGTGGGTTTCTTGGGAAGTGGGTTACTGTGTGAGAATGGTTACTTCGGGTTTTGGGGTCGAGGTTGGGAGATTGGGTTTTTGGGGTTGAGGGTTGGGTGAGTGGCCTTGGTTGACTATGCAGCTGACCAAGTGTCGGAGGTTTGGGGGGCGCGCTTTCTGCTGCAATAGCATCGCGGAAATGGATTAGGGTTATGTTAAGTGCAGTGTGGTTTCATTGGTAATTGGGTTTTAGGTCGAGGTGTATGTGTATCTTAGTTTTCTAGTGGCTGAATTGGGTCGCTTAGGTCGAGTGTATGTGTATCTTAGTTTGCTAGTGGCAGTATTGGGTCGCTTAGGTCGAGTGTATGTGTATCTTAGCTTGCTAACGGGTGTATGTGTAGAGGTATTGTATAGCCATGGTCCATGGTCCGTTACAAAGGGTCCCCGAGGAACCGTAGTCTTCGGTTTCCGAGGGCCGGGCAGAAGAAGTGTTGAACCGACTGCTTCTTCTCCTCGTCCCTACAAATTCAGAAGTCGTTGGGAGGGATCGACAGTCTTGCAGCGTGTATGCCGATCTGCCAGTGCCCCTGATGGCTCTGGTGAGGGCGGAGCAATGTAGTCGGCTGAGTCTATATAGCTCTTTCGAGCGTTTTTCGAACGATTTGGCCAGATCGTTCTTGAAGTTTACATGTGTTGACCAGCTGCCATCGCCTGTTAGCGATTTGCTCGAATGTCTCGTGCGTTAATAGCCTGCACGTAGCCAAAGGCATCGGTACTTACTCCCCTCTCCGACCAGGAGAGGAATAGTAGTGCCCTGCCCAGCCAGCTCGTCGGCGGCATCGTTTCCCGACAATGTCCCTATGTCCTGGGACCCATATTAGGGGAGAGATCCAGCTGCTCTGCGGTCTCATTTAGAGACCTGCGACAGTCGTTAACGGTCGCTGAGTTCGACGCAATAGAGCCCAGAGCCTTGAGGGTTGCTTGGCTTTTGAGAAGACGCACACTGAGTGTCCGTCTAAAGAAAGTTTGGAGACGATGGAAACGGCCTCCTTGATGGCTAAGACCTCTGCCTGGAACACACTGCAGTGGTCCGGAAGTCTGAAGCAGAGACTGATGTTGAGCTCGGCGCAGAAGACGCCCCCTCCCACGCGGCCGTCTAATTTTTGAGCCATCAGTGTAGAAGTGGATCGCGTTCGCAGGTCCAGGTTCGCCCCTCTCCCAGTCCTCCCTGTGTGGGATGGATACCTGGAAAGGCGTCGAGAGGTAGTCACTTGGGATGCAGTAGTCTGTCCTCTCTGGAAGTTGCGGGAGTTTTATTAGTATTCCCGAATGGCCAACCGTGGTGGTTTTCCACATGTTGGATTCCCTCATTCTAAGGGCGGAGAGTGTTGCAACCTTTTCCCCATAAGTTCTACAGGTAGAAGGTACAACATGGTATCGAGGGCTTCACTTGGGGTAGTGCGAAGTCCGCCTGTTATGCATAGCTCTGCCATGCGTTGGACTCTTGTGAGTTTGTCAAGACAATTTTTTCTTGTCAGGGCTGGCCACAGACCACTACTCCGTAAATCAGGATTGGTCGTATGATGGCGGTGTACAGCCATCGGACTATGCACGGGGTCATACCCCACTTTAGACCGATGGTTTTTCTGCAGGTGTAGAGGGCTACTGTGGCCTTCTTCACCCTGTCCTCTAAAAGCTCAGCTTCCAGTCGAGCTTCCTATCGAGGATAAGGCCAAGGTATTTGGCCTGGTTGCTGAAAACTAGCGGCTCTCCGCATAGTTTCGGTGGGGTAAGTGTCGGAATCTTGTATTTCCTGGTGAATAGTACAAGTGCCGTCTTAGATGGGTTAGCACCTACCCCACATTTGGCTGCCCATTGTGACAGCTTTGTGAGAGTGCTTGTCATGCACTCGCATAGAGTCTGTGGAAACTTCCCAGAGATTTCTATATCGACGTCATGCGCATACGCCACCACGCGGCATCCAGCACCCTCCATCTCCCGCAGCAGTTCATTTACTGCTACGTTCCATAGGAGAGCCGAAAGTACTCCACCCTGCGGGGGTGCCTCTGTTGACAAACCTGCCGGACGCTGACGTTCCTAGTCAGGCCTCAGCGGTCCTGCATTGCAGAATCTGATCGATGAGACTCACCCTCCGGGGAGTCAATTCCCAGGTCAGTCAGTGCTCCCGTGATGGCGGACGGGATGATGTTGTTGAAGGCCCCTTCTATGTCAAGAAAGGCTACCAGGGTATATTCCTTACAGCTGAGGGACGATTCGATGTTCGATGTGATCGCAAGTAGGGCCGTTTCGGTGGATCTTCCCTCCGATAGACATGCTGAGAGTCAGAGATTTGATTCGGCGATATGGTCGCCCTGAGATGTAGACCTAAAACCGTTCCATCGCCTTCAAAGAGGAGGGACGACAGGCTTATTGGTCTAAAATCTTTAGAAGCGGTGTGCGAGGGCTTGCCTGCCTTGGGTATGAAGACAACTTTGGCCCGAAGCCATGTCTCCGGGCTTTTTCCGTGGGGAGAAAATCCCTCGTAAATCGGTTTGAGCCAATTTATGACTCTTTGTCCGGCTTGGATCAGCTGGGCTGGGATAATGGTCGGCATTCCTCAAATACCCAAGGTTGGAGTTGATTTCGAGAGTACTTTCCGTAAGCGCGAGGCTTCGGAGTTGCTCTCGATTTCGGGTGCAGAACTTGCGCCATGACGCGCGTTTGTCTTTCCTGAGTTCTTTGTTGTATGTTGACAGACTGACCTTGTATTCGGTCCAGTTCTGATCAACGTTAAGAGCTTTCGCTTTGTTGAAAAGTCTCCGTGAAGATTTCCGGAGCTCTCCCAGCGTCGGAATCCACCATGCCGGTTTCTTCCGACCCCTGGTTTTGCCGGGTGGACAGGCTCTATAAAGCGCTGCGTTACAGGCGTCGGTAAAAAGCTTTACCAGACGAGTCGTGGTCTCCCATGAGATATCCCTCCTGGGTGGGGTCTCAGGGAGAGTTTGGCAAAGGAAGTCCACATAGCGTGTCCAGTTAGTCCGCCTGAGGTTACGGAACTGAGCTGGACTCGGTATGGAAAACGTTAAGACAGTTTCTACGTACCTGTGGCCCGAGAAGGACTGTTCTTCGAGGACCCTCCAGGATATTATGTTATTCTGTAGCGTATGAGAGGCAAGCGTGATGTCCAGGACCTCCTTGCGGTTCTTAATAATGAAAGTGGGATTATCCCTTCGGTTTAAAATGAGCATCTGTGTGGTCAATAAGTAGCTAAAAAGGAACTCACCCCGTTCGTTTGTGTCAGTGCTTCCCCACTGACTGTGGTGAGCGTTGGCGTCGCATCCCAAAATAAGGCCGATATCCTTGGCCTCGCAGTCTGCGATTAGCGTCCTTAAGGGCGCATGTGGAGAAGAGTCCGGCTGGTCATGACCCATATATGGGTCCTGAAATTTGGGAGCAAAAATAAGCGCAGTTCTCTTTTTGCAAGAAGGCAGGTATTTTTCCCGGGGGGTCAGCTATGCATAGCTTATAGTCCGGAGTCCTCAGACCGGAGACCCTGTTTCCGAGGATCCAGGGTTCCTGAATGAGGACTATGTCGGCACCACCCTTGGCTAGGTGGAGCAATAAGGCAGCACATGCTGCCTTACAATGGTGGAGGTTTATTTGCAGGAGTGTCAGGGGACATTAATACATGTAGATAATGTAAATAACATGTAGATAACAAGAGAGAAAATTGAAAAGAAACTAATTTGTGTAAAGTATATTCCCACAGATCTGCAACTAGCCGACATATTGACGAAACCATTACCATCTGCACGGTTTATTTCCCTGAGAAGCCAGATGGGACTTTCTGAATAAATCAACTACGAACCGTGAGAACTGTGCTGAAAATTCCTCGCCTTTAGAAGCCAAACATTAAATGGATCTCAAAAAAGTCTTTTTGTTATTAATTTTAATTTCCATATTTACTAAGTCTTAAGTAATTGATTCGAATTCATATTCTTGTTTATTTTTCAAATGGATCTCATGAAGTTCTTGTTATTAATTTCAATTTTCATATTTACTAATAATCTTAAGTAGTTGAATCGAGTTTATATTCCTGTTTAAATGCATTTGTCTAAACTTTTACTTATGTTAATTTTTGTATGGATCCAGTAGGGTTTTACTGGGTTTCCCCAACTCTTGCAGCAAATGCTGGATCTAATGTATCCCCAAAATTGAAAACGAAAAATGAAATGAAGAAACAAATTAAAACTAAAGCACAAACGCATGTCAAGAATCGAAGTGATAATCAATGTAACTTTTGAGGCGGCGTGTTGAAATTTTGTATGTTCAAATATACAAAAGTCACACATAAATAATTGTGCACGCATACATTCATGTTTGCATGAATGTTTGCATTTTTGCTCTCTCGATATTCTCCTTCACTTATTTTCTGGCGTTGAGAGCGTGCGGTTCATAAAATCTAAGTTTGCATTATTATTTGTTTATTTCGGGTTGTCTGCATATTACTTAATTGTATTATATTTATTTATTAACAAAACCATAATAATTATATATCCCTTGAGGTACAGTTGCGCTGCCAATGTCGTGGCAACTAAGTCTTCACCTCTCTTGTGTTGATTGACGTTTCTTAAGGTACTACTAAATATTGACGAAACAGTCAATTCGGTTTACGACACCTTTAAAATCGCCTTATTATGTATGTTCCCAACAGTATTTGCCAATGTATTGTATTCCAGTGAATTTACTTTAGGACGCTGATGTGCAATAACTGCACCATCAAGTGGCCAATGCGACACCAAGCCGAAGCCTGTTACGCGTGGATCCCTGTCAGATACGCAGCCCCTCCTCCCGCCCAATAGACCGAGGGGCGCTGCCGCATGACGCGCGACACGTGTACCGAAACCGATCGCGAACATGCAGGAAAGATAGGTGTTAGACTAATATTCGAGGAAAAATTAGGGCTAAACACAACGCTACACATGCAAAGTTACAAAAGAATATTACTAATTACGGGCAAGGTATGTTAGTATTAGTGATTTAAGTAGAGGAAGTGATTTAGTGGTGGATATTATATGGTAGAACGAATTATAATCGGAGCATAAGATCCGAAACGGTTCATGCAAGGAATAATTCGATCTACACAGTGGAAGGTACAAAGGAATAAAATTTGTAGAGGATCTAATAGGAATCGTGAAGTTTATGCGGCTCAACAAGTCAGGGCTGTCGATGTCACCCCGGATCAAGTTGTGCATGAAAATCACACCAAGCATTTTTCTACGATTAAGTAAGGATGGTAGGTCTATTAAGAGCAATCTACGAGAGTAAGGAGGCAGTCTCACACCTTCATCCCAGTTAAGGCCACGCAGAGCAAAAAGTAAAAAGTTTTTCTGGACTGATTCTATACGGTCTTTGTACTGACGGCACCATACACAAGAGCCGTACTCTAAAATCGCACGAACAAGCGAAATATAGAGAGTCTTCGTTATATAGGTCGTCAACCCCTGAGGTGGTGGATGACCACCTCTTTATAAACCCAAGCACTCCCATGGCTTTAATTACCATAGTAGAAATATGTTCAGAAAATTTTAACTTGGGGTCTAGTTTAACAGCAAGATCATCAACCAATGTAATTCTCTCAAGAGAACCACCGCAGAGGGTGTAAGGCGACAACAAAGGGCTGGAGCGATGAAATGTCATTACTTTACATTTCGAGGGATTCAAATATGTAACATATTTTCATAACACCATGACTGAAAGTTATTGAGATCAAATTGCAAGCGAGAGTGAAATGAAATGTCCTTATACTGGACACAGAGTTTGTTAATACTGAAGGCAGGTCATTAATGAAGAGTGTGAAAAGTAGGGGGCCAAGATGGCTGCCCTGTGGTACTCCAGAAGTAACCTGAACAGGTGAACCCAAGGAGTTTTTGGAGAGGACTCTTTGAGACCTAGAGCAAAGGTAGCTGGAAATCCATTTCAAAAGATTGGGCGGAATCCCTAAAATGTCATTGTGGTAAAAGGGAATGGTTTACAGAGTCGAATGCTTTACTAAAATTGGTGTAAATGACATCCGTCTGCATGTTACCTTGGAAGCCTTTAATTATAAAAGAGGTAAACTCTAGTAAATTTGTAGTTGTTGTTCGTTACCATATATAACCGTGCTGAGCTGGAGGTATAAATGATTTGCAGAGATGTTTCAAGTGCGGGGTTAAAATTTTCTCAAACATTTTAGGAATAGCGGATAAATTCGATATACCTCTGTAATTCATTGCGTTAGACTTACTACATTTCTTATGGAGAGGAATAATAAACGTTTCTTTCCAGATCGGAGGGAAACATGAAGAGTTAAGGGATAGGGTGTGTTGAGGGCAGCAGCGCTGTTAGCGGAAGTAACAGCGCGCTGTTAGCTCGCGCGCTCTCTTGTGCTGTTCGCTCTCGCGCTCTTGAGCGCGGTCGACTCGGCTCTTCACCATGGGCTCTAGCCGTAGGCCTAGCTTGACCTGTCATTCGATCTACACAGACGAACTCAGCCGCAACACCCAATACCAGCCCCACTTGTGAACCCCGTTTTACCCGCAATAAATATAAGCCACATTGAAGTGACGCCCCCGATCGTTTTACTGGGAATACTGCCGGGATATCCACCCTCCTACAAACATTGGTCCTTCGAGCCGGATCTTCGCCTTCCCTATAAGGAGGAGTCCAACCTGCAAGCATCGGTGGATTACATCGCTACTTCCCAAGATAAGTACGACTTCGTCTCCCGGTTGGGTTTATTCCCCGCAAGTCCGCGTTCCGTTATATATGTATATATATTCTTATATACATATCTTCTTTTTTGAATTCCATCCTCTTTCGCCAGCGCCATATTCTTGGCGATTCCGGCTGCTCTCAACTTCTTTATCTACCACTACCAGTGCTACGGTAGTTTTTCCGATTCCGTTTTTTGTGTTTGTTTGTGCGTGCAGTGTGTTTAATTAAATTAAATTAATTAAATAAAATCAAAGCACCTATATCCAGGTGCACCCCAGTGCAGTGCAGCATATGTGCATTCAAAGTCGCAAGAGCGGACCCGCAGCGACATAATTACATACATCGCTACATGCATTACACACATATAAATACATCGGCACACCTCCGAGTGCAAACATAATAAAATTAAAGTGTTTTATTTCGTACATATACACATATTCACATTTATTTCCATACATATATACATTTATTTCCATAGTTGGCCGCAATATATTTATATTGCCAACTATATATGTACCTAAAATAACCCTACGCACATACAAGAAAATACCACGCTACGTATTTAAATACCGTATCCCACACATACATTCCGCGCATATCCACATACATTTAACAATAAATTCTGCGATTCCGAACAGTTTACGCGTTCCAGCAACACCTTTGGTCGCCACAAGATATAATATTATCTCCAATTCCGTAATAAATTATCCTGAACCCAGGCACAGCGCATTTCCATAGCTATTTCGCATTTTTTTTCGTGCCAATTTGTTGGAATTGTCTGTCTATGTATATGTTCCGAACTAGAGGTGACAGCGTGTAAGGACAACTATCGGTATCACGAACACCGACAAATAAAACAAATAAATTCAAGCCGCTGAATTATCCAAAAATACAAAAAGTGTTACGTTGGTTCCGCTTCAATTAAAAGCCGACTTTACAAGGAATAATTATTTTTTGTTATTTCATATCCAGTGGCAATTAGTTTTTTGGGCCCATTCCTCGTGCTTGTGATTCCTTTCGGCTCTACAGCCGCCGCAACTGAACAAGAAAGATAATAATTTCGTACGCAATCCTTCCGAGAAAAAAATATTATTTGCCAACTGCACAAGTCCGTCAAAAGGTAAACGGAGAAGCGCCGCACTAACAATATTTTTTTTTAAATATTGTCACAACCAGTGTGAACGTTCCTCTCCTCGGCGTGTATCAATTGATCCACTCATTGTTTGGGAACCTCGATCCAGAGCGACCCCAAATAATCCGAGTCGGTATTGAAAATTGTTGTCCAACACAGAGCGAGGCCTTTTCGTTTCCATTCACCCAGCAGTGGGTTTCTCTTTTTTGCGTATTTACGGAAGTTATTGCCTTCTGTTGTGGTGCCCTGCCCAGCCTAAGTTTTTTTGTTTTCCTTCCGTCAATCCGACTTCAGCTTCAGACTTCGCAGCCACACTCTGCGCGTGGGCGTACGTAGTATGCCAACGGGTGACAAGGACAGCAAAGGGTTTCTGGCTGCGACCTCTCCACGTCGGCTACGCGCCTCTTCCGCCTCAGGAACTACCCCCACTCAGAGGATCAAGTCGCCAGTCACTCCCAGAGCAGCCAGTAGCAGCCCCCTGCTGCCAGGACCAAATCGGTTCTCTTCCCGTCTCCCGTCACTCTCAAGGTGCCAGCTCGGATCCAAGACGATCTCACCAGCTCTTCCGTTTTCAGTCCCATCAGCTCGAGACCCGTTATTACAATGGCTCAATCCGCCACCACTACGGCACGAGCAAGATTAGCCGCCGCCATCGGCCGTTTGGCTCATTTGGAAGCGCGCTTCACTGCCGCTCCATCCGCATCTCTTTCCGAGGTTCGCCGAGGACAAATTCTGAGTATGTGGGCGGATGTCGAGGCGGAGTACAAAGCGTGCTCCGCAGTGATGGTTGACGAGGATCCAAGGGTCCAAGAGGACATCCGAGATAAGTACGGCGAGTGTTATGGGGTATTTGAACAGTGCCTCGCTAATCTCAATACTCAGCTGGCACAAACATCAGTCCATCCGTCTGCACCGCAGACTTACCAGGGCGGCTGTCGACTGCCCCCTGCGACATCGAGGTCTTCACAGGAGATTACGTCCGTTGGCCTACTTTCCGAGATTTATTTACGGCAATTTATATTAACAATTCTAGGCTGTCTCCGGTAGAGAAGCTATATCATCTCACCGCTAAGACAAGTGGCGATCCGAAGGCCATAGTCGAAAAGTCCCCGCTGACAAACGATGGGTTCGAGTCGGCATGGTCGGCCCTCCGAAACCGATATGAAAACAATCGGCTCCTGGTGACCAACCAGATCAATATTCTGCTCTTTCTGCCTCGCGTCGAGTCGAGACCAGCCGAGCTTTGAAAGAGCTTCAAAGCACGATGCAAGGGGTCCTCACCGCTCTTGCTCACTCCAAAGTCTGCACGGACAACTGGGATAGCCTCCTTGTGACTATCTGTGCCTCCAAGTTGCCGAAGTTGACCCGGTCCCTGTGGGAAGCATCCGTCACCGACAAGAAAGAGGTTCCTCCATGGGTGGAAATCGACGCCTTCCTCACTCAGCGCTATTTGACGCTAGAGGCCATGGAGAGCGACCCGTCCACTTCAAAGGCCATACGAACCCACCACTGTCCAAAGGTACCCTGAATTCGCAGCCCTCCGGAAGCAACTCCAACCCATTCCGGTCTCAGGGGAGTCCCGTGCCCAGGAAGTTTCACTCCTTCCAGACACAAGTGAGTCCAAAGAGAAGAACGTGTGATCTCTGCTCTAAAGAGAACCATCCGATCCGACTCTGTCCGCACTTCCTACAGATGACCGTGGATGCGCGGGCCAGTTGCATTAAAAAAAGGCAGCTGTGCTTGAACTGTTTCGCGAGAGGGCACCAGCTCCGGGAATGCCAAAGCGCCCACAGTTGCTTCACTTGTGGAGCCCGCCACCACACGCTTCTGCATCGGGGTACCTCAGCTCCCAGCGAATTGACTTCCGCGACCGCGGAGGAGTCCGGTTCCTCCGTCGCTCCAGCCAACGTTCAGAACTATTTTTCCTCGGGAACAAGAGCGGTGCTTCTCGGCACTGCAATGATCAACATTTGCCACCGAGGGACAAATTTCCGTGCCCGCGCTCTAATCGACTCGGGCTCCGAGGCAACGTTCATTACGGAACGTCTCTTTAATATCATTCAACTACCATTCCGCCTTATTCAAGCCCAAGTTTCAGGCCTTAATCATACTGTAGCAGCTCAGTCCAAGAAACTCTGTGATTTTTCCATTCGCTCCCTGGTTACGCCGAGCGTACAGTTAAACGCCACGGCCTACGTCCTGCCAGAGATCGCCGGCAATCTTCCGTCATATCCGATCCCGCAGAACGCGCTGCGAGACTTGCCGAACCTGCCATTAGCAGACTCTACGTTTTATGAGCTCACAGATAGACGTTCTGATCGGAGCCGATCTCCTTCCGTCCGTATGGTTAAGCGGCTCACAGACCGACATCTGTGGCTCCCTCCTCGGACAGGAAACTATCTTTGGATGGGTGCTTACCGGTCCATTGCCAAGTGCTGTTCCTGACCAGATTGCATCCTTCTCCACTCGAATTTCCCACGTCCGCGACGCTCCGTTAGACAAACTTCTCACAAAGTTTTGGGAGGTGGAGGATCTACCTATCAAGGTAGTAGGAGAGTCGGACTCCTTTTGCGAAAGCCATTTTGTTCGAACCACGTCAAGAACGTCAAGCGGGAAGTACGTGGTAACACTGCCGTTTCGTGACCCCGCTCATTGTGGGTCAGGCCTGGGGCATTCAAGGTCCATTGCTCTAGCTCAGTTTCTCCGAAATGAGAATCGGCTAAAGAGAAACGTTCCATTTCACGAGCAGTATAACTCGGTGATCCGTGAATATTTAGATCTCGACCATATGACAGAGGTTTCGTCCACTAATGATTCCGCCAATTATTATCTCCCGCACCATGCGGTAATCAAGCCGGAGAGCACTACTACGAAAGTCCGCGTGGTATTCAACGCGTCCAGCCCTTCTGCGAACGGTACGAGCTTGAACGATCTGCTTCATGCTGGTCCGGTCCTCCAATCCGATTTAACCATCCAAATCCTAAAGTGGCGCTATTTCCGATACGTCTTCAACGCCGACATTACAAAGATGCATCGCCAGATTTGGGTACATCCGACGCACACCCCTTTCAGCGAATCTTATTCTGGAACCAGGCGGGTGAGATTCGGGATTACGAGCTGAAAACCGTGACTTTTTGGAGTCAATTGCGCTCCGTTTTTAGCCATCCGGGTCCTGCAACAGCTTGCCGACGACATCCAGTCGCGATTTCCAAGGGCAAGTCACATTGTGCGGCAATTCATGTACGTCGACGACGTCCTAGCCGGAGCAGACTCCGTCAAGGAAGCTCAGCTGGCCATTCACGAATTGCAAGCCGCCCTCAGCTCCGCAGGTTTTCCACTGCGTAAATGGACGTCCAATAAAAAGGAGATTTTGGACGGTCTTCCAAATGACCACCTCCTGCACACCGATTTTCTGGAAATCGATGCCGAGAGCACGGCAAAGACCCTCGGAGTTCGCTGGAAGGCGACGTCAGACGAGTTCTTCTTTGTTCCTCCCGTGTTCACGTTCGAGTCATCCTTTACCAAGCGAGAAGTTCTCTCTCAGATTGCGAAGCTGTTTGACCCCGCGGGGTGGCTAGCCCCATTCATCGTCCGGTCCAAGATTTTCATGCAGGAAATCTGGTTGCAAGAATTGGGATGGGACGAACCTCTGCCCAGTGCGTTGTACCAGCGCTGGCTGGACTTTCTGCAGAGTTACGCTGCACTCCCCGAAATCCGAATTCCAAGATGGATTTGTGCCCAGCCATCGGTAAAGGTCGAACATCACGGTTTCTGCGATGCCTCCGAAAAGGCGTACGGTGCAGCAATCTACGTGCGCGTCGAGGTGTGGCCATCATATCACGGTGCATCTGCTATCAGCAAAAACACGAGTTGCTCCCGTGAAAACCGTCTCACTTCCTCGGTTAGAGCTGTGCGGTGCAGTGCTCCTTTCGAAATGGCGACGGCTATCCTGCCAAGCATGCCGACAAAAGATCCTCAATGCTACTACTGGACCGATTCGACTATTGTGCTGGCCTGGTTGAGCAAGCCAGCGTGCCACTGGACTACCTTTGTGGCCAATCGAGTAACCAAGATAGCTCAGACTACCGACACCACGAATTGGGCTCATGTTCGGTCCGAACATAACCCCGCTGACTTAGCGAGTCGGGGCGTAGCGTTACCAGAACTGGTGGGTAACCACCTCTGGTGGCATGGACCAGCTTGGTTTGCAATCCCCACGGGAACAGTGGCCACCTCAAGCCAACGAAGCTCCACCTATGACTCCAGAGCAGCGGGCCGTGAAGGTCCATTTTGCTGCCGGCCCTCCCCAAGATTTCCTGGAGCGTTTCTCCCAACTTGAGAAGGCTCTTCGAGTGCGGGCGTATGTGCTCCGTTTTATTCAGTGTTGCCGGAAGGTAACACCCGCATGCAGGGGCCACCTCACTAGTGGAGAAATTAACAACGCGGAGCAGACTCTTATCCTAGAGGCTCAGCGCCGGGACTTCCCCCAAGAACTTCACTGCCTGAGTGGTAAACGTCCCGTGCCAAGTTCAAGCTCTATCCTGAACCTGAACCCCTTTCTAGACCGACATGGGGTCATGAGATCCTGTGGCCGGATCACAGCGTCACAAGATTTGAAGTATGACGAGCGTCATCCAATCATCCTTTCCTACAGTTGCCGCCTGTCTCGCCTGCTGGCGCATTTCACGCACAAAATAACTCTCCATGGCGGTAGTCAATTGATGACTCGCCTCATCCGCGGCAAATATTGGATTCCCCGAATCCGGAACCTGATGAAGGGGTGGTGAATTCCTGCAAAATATGCATCATCCACAAAAGAAGCTACAGACCCAACTAATGGGTGATCTCCCAACAGACCGAGCTTCTTTCTCCAGACCATTTACCCATACCGGTATCGACTACGCCGGTCCTTTCGATATAAGGAACTATACCGGGAGAGCGTGCCTAATCACCAAGGGTTATGTGTGCGTATTTGTCTGCTTTTCCACGAAGGCCATTCACTTGGAGGCCACTTCCGACCTGACCACCGAGAAGTTTCTGGCAGCTTTCGCTCGTTTCGTTTGCTCGACGAGGTTGTCCGCAGCGTATTCATTCCGACAATGGCAAAACTTTCGTGGGAGCCGAGACTATACTTTCTCGAGACTTTCTAGCGGCATTCCAGGATTCGGTCACTGAAGCATATAGCCACCAGCGAATTGCGTGGCGGTTCATCCCGCCAGGAGCTCCACACATGGGAGGCCTGTGGGAAGCCGGTGTAAAGAGTTTCAAAACACTCTTTTACAAATCCACGGCTACTCGAAAGTATACCTTTGAGGAGCTCTCGACGCTCCTCGCTAAGATTGAAGCGTGCCTTAATTCCAGGCCAATCTCACCGATGTCCGAAAGTCCGACGGAGTTGCTGGCCCTCACTCCCGGGCACTTCCTTATCGGAGGACCGTTAATGGCGACCGCAGAGCCCGAAATAAAGGGGAACCTCCAGTCGATGATTAATCGGTGGCAGCATTTAAAGGCCCTCAACCAGCAGTTCTGCCAGAGATGGAAGGATGAGTACCTAAAGGAACTCCACAAACGCAACAAGTGGCAGACGGATATGCCAAATCTCCAGATCGGCGATTTGGTGATCATAAAGGAAGACAACCTGCCTTCCAACGACTGGCGACTCGGGAGAGTACAGTCCGTGTATCCCGGCGCCGACAACAGGGTCCGTGTGGTAGACATCCTTACTGCCCGCGGGGTGCTCAAACGCCCGGTCGCTAAAGTCGTTCTCCTTCCGGGGAGCTCCTCGTCCCGCACAACAGTAACGGAATGCCTAGTCCGTTGAAAAAAGGGCCTGTCCTCGTCCACTGTTCCACTCCCGTTTCTGTTGTTGTTTTGTTTTCGTCTCCAGAACGCCCTCGTGCATTCTGCCAACTGTACGGCGAGAGTGCCTGTCACCTGTTCCTATCACGAACTAATGCGTCTCCGCTTCTTCTTTTCCATAACAGCTGTTTTTTTGCCTCCAGATTAAGATGGCTCCACAACCCCGGGACACCCACACCTCAGGGAGCAGACGGGCACGAACGAAGGCTTCCTACAGCTGCCGTGTCTGTTCCGGAAGCCATCCGCTACGGGACTGCCGCAGCTTCCTCAAGCTGAGCGCGGCCAAGAGGCTCCGAGCTGTGTTGGCGAACCGGTATTGCCAGAACTGCCTGGCTCATCAGCACTCCGGCAAAGGATTGCCGAAGTGGCGGCCGGTGCAAGGTGTGCCACAAAAGCCACCACACGTTACTCCACATGCGACCGTCCCAGCGTCCAGCTCGCTCGGAGTCCCCACGTCCGGTGCGAGCTCCGTCTCCAGCTCCTGTGGCCCGAGCCGCTCGCCGCCCCCGGATTCCCACCAGACGCGCAAAGGCAGGGTCCGCCAGCCGTCGAGCCCGCTCAGAGTCGTCAGCGGCAGCTCCGGGTCCGTCTACCGCTCCAGTGCCCCGAGCTGATCGCAGCCCCATCGTGGGAAATCCGGCGCCATCGGTCGACACGCTGCTCCAGCACCGGAGCATCAACTTTCTCCCGACGGCCCAGGTGGTCTTGCACATGGGGAAAAAAAGACCCATGAGGTGACGGCGCTCATCGACCCGTGCACGCCGGTGAGCTGCATTGACGCTGCCTTGGCCACCGACCTGAAGTTGCCCAGCACTCGAATCGGCGCTGAGAAGGTCGCCACCGCCATCATCCGCGCCAGGACAGGCGAGATTCAATTGGACGTGGTCCTTAAGATGGAACCCCGTTTGCGCGTCCGCACACCGCTGCGACCCTTGAGCGAGGCGACTCGGGCCAAGTTCGACGACATCCGCCTTGCCAACGAGCAATTCCATCGCCCGTCTACCGTCTCTCTCGTGTTGGGAGCAGACGTCTACCCGAAGGTTATCCAACCCGGGTTCCTCGCGCGAGGAGACGGCCTTCCAGTGGCCCAAAGCACGGTCTTTGGATGGATTGTGTCCGGGGCCTGCACGCTCCCGTAGGATGGGATATTGCAGTCCTGCAAGGAGGGGGAGGATGTTGAGGGCAGCAGCGCTGTTAGCGGAAGTAACAGCGCGCTGTTAGCTCGCGCGCTCTCTTGTGCTGTTCGCTCTCGCGCTCTTGAGCGCGGTCGACTCGGCTCTTCACCATGGGCTCCAGCCGTAGGCCTAGCTTGACCTGTCATTCGATCTACACAGACGAACTCAGCCGCAACACCCAATACCAGCCCCACTTGTGAACCCCGTTTTACCCGCAATAAATATAAGCCACATTGAAGTGACGCCCCCGATCGTTTTACTGGGAATACTGCCGGGATATCCACCCTCCTACAAACAGGGTGAATAGTTTAAGCAGGGGTCCACCCAGAGCGTCGGCGCAGTACCTGAGTACACAGCCGGGTACTCCGTCAGGACCTGGTGAGAACACCGGCTTAACTAGTCGAAGATCCTGAAGCAGTGAGCTTTCATTTAACGAAGGGCTGAAAATGCCGTTCGATCTTGGTAAACTGTATGGATACGGCTGACCGAAGTATCTTTCATGGGAATAGGTTGTTTGGAAAAATTGTGCAAAAAGATCGGCAATAGCCTGATCATTGTTTGCTGACGAATTATGAAATGATAGCGAGGATTGATGTGCGGCCTTTTTTTCGCTTGCTGTTTACGAAGCTGTAAAACTGTTTAGGGTCCTGAGAAAAGCGCATCCTGCATCGAGCTAGGTAATTTTTGTAGCATTGAGCGTTTACAATGGTGAAATTTGACCGAGCTATTACATAGCGAGAGAGAGAAGGAGAGCCAACTTCTTGAAATTTTTATAAAGTCTTGATTTTATGTTTTTTAGACTGGATAGCTCTTCGGTAAACCAAGGGGCTTCCCAGATTTAATCGGACAAAAATATGGGACACAAGACAAAGAGTGTGTCAAGTACATTATAGAAAATGTTTGTGCCTTTCATAACGTCAGTGCACAAGTACAGAGCGGACCAATCGAAATCCCTAATCAGGCTATTAAGCTTTGTAAACTCGGCCTTACGAAAGCAGCGGACACGTTCAGAGAGCTTACACGATCGATCCAATATCGACCTATACTTTGCAAATAGGATGGTAGGAGTCTTCAGGTATAGTCAGCGGAAGGGCTCGGGTTAACAACGCCATGGTCGGATCCGAGACAAAGCACAGATCAAGATATTGACCCAAGGATATTTTCACATGGTTGACTTGAGACAAGGACATGTCTAGCAAGCCGTCAATAAAGTCATGTCGTGATATGGGCACAGGGTTATTCGACTCGTTTACCGAAGACCAAACAGTGCCTGGCAAATTGAAATCCCCAGAACTATCATGTGGTCTTTATCTGATAGCGAGAAAGAAACAGTTTTAAAGCGGACAGGTGCCGCTCGTATATAGAGTTATCCGAAGACGGTGGAATGTACGATCAGAGAATGAAAATAGAAAAGGCTTGAAGAATCAGTTTTATGCACAGGAGTTCCAGGTCTTGTTGAACCTGGAATATGAAATGTTCCGACGTGAAGATAGAGTCCCCTGCGATGAGGACCCCTTCTCTACGTCGAGACAAACGGTAATTTCTAAATATTGTGTACCAATCTGCCAAAACTTCGGAAGTAATGATGTCCGGCTTAAACCAGGTTTCAGTTAACACAATAATATGGGACAAAAATGTGAAACTTTCAAGATAGAGAGTGCTGAGCTTACTACGTAAGCCTCTAGCATTCTGGTAAGTAACTAAAAAGAGAGGAAACTAGTTTTTTTTGGATGGGTGGAAGTAGAGCGGGAAGATGAGGATGGAGCACTGGTCTGACTGAGTTATGGGGGCCTATTCATCTTTTAGCCTTATACTCTTTTCACAACCAAGTGCTCCGGCCAAAACTGGCAGAGCAAATGGTGTCGAAATGAGATGGGGAGACGCTTATCTTAAAAGAAGCTATCTCCCTGGCATAAGCGAAATTAAACTTCTCCACCTTTAGGCCTTCGACTTCTATTTTGCTTTGTATAAAAGCAGGTACATCATCAGATATGAGATCAGGGGCAAGCCGAGAGAAAAAACTTGCCGCTTTGGTGGGACACCCACCAGTGGTTTTGGCACCACAGTTGCGGTACCTGTGATGGCAATATCTGGTGGTCCCGGACGTACAACAACTGGCGGGTTCATAATGGATGGGATAACTATGGGTTTTGGTACGGACTCTACGGACTTGACGCTACAGTCGGCTGCATGTTCTCCGAGAAGATGCATTCGGCTACCGAATCTGCATCACCAGCAGCGATCGTTGCCCTTGGAGTGGCAAACGAAATCAACTGCTGCACTGGCTAATGTATGTATGCTGACTTTATTAAATTCTGTATCTCCAACTCGACAATTTGTTGTTCAGAAAATCTTCTTTTTCTGAACCTTTCTAAATGAAAATTCATGACATTTTACCATCGCGCTCTTCACTTTATCTCATACTCTCTAGAAAATCATGTTCTGGATCGACTTTCGAGTTCCATTGTGCTTAAAGTCCTTTTCGATAATAAACTGTGTTGTAATAGCCTTATAGCCGCAACTGTAAAATAAAGAGGTTGTTTCCCTAAACAAACTAATCATGTACATTCACCAGAGATCTTGTAAGCAATGGGAATATTGATCTTGTGTGAGGACTTCAAAATACAAGGAGAAAAAAGTTATTATCGAATTGGTTCAAAACCAATTTTCAAACTTAAGTAATTTGAACTGGGACTCTGAAAGAATCTAGCCACCTAACCAATCCAGGCTTAAACTCCTACCCGTAGTGCTATCGCAGAATTTGTAATTGTAATCGATTAGGACATCAGATTAGAAGCATCCCAGAAGGATGGTGACATAACTGGCAAACTTCTCCACCTTTAGGCCTTCGACTTCTATTTTTGCTTTGTATAAAAGCAGGTACATCATCAGATATGAGATCAGGGGCAAGCCGAGAGACAAAAACTTGACGCTTTGGTGGGACACCCACCAGTGGTTTTGGCACCACAGTTGCGGTACCTGTGATGGCAATATCTGGTGGTCCCGGACGTACAACAACTGGCGGGTTCATAATGGATGGGATAACTATGGGTTTTGGTACGGACTCTACGGACATGGACGCTACAGTCGGCTGCATGTTCTCCGAGAAGATGCATTCGGCTACCGAATCTGCATCACCAGCAGCGATCGTTGCCCTTAGAGTGGCAAACGAAATCAACTGCTGCACTGGCGTAGTGGTCGGAGTTAGTTTTTCAGATGCCGGCGGGCGCGAGGCAGTTGGCAATTGCAAGTCCCGTGGAGTGGACTTCTTGCGCCGCGGAGACTCAGCCAGCAGCTGTAAACTGCTGAACTGAGTGTCCGTGGCTAAGAGCCGATCGTATTGCTACTTAAAGCTCCTTAAAACCACTCCTCGTCTGCCTCATAAACGAGCGCATTTCGTTTTCGACCGCACGGCATTCCTCACAACTATAATGCAGAACGAAGCGTTGTGAGATGGCATCACCCACACGGACAGAAATACCTGCACTCTTTGCGTGTAATACGCTGTCGCAAAGCCAGCAAGGTATGTTCGGCTGATCGGAGTGATCAGCTCCTTGCAGGTTTTTTTGCACCCTTTTTTTTGCATTTTTGTATCCTCCAAACCCCTCTGGTGGCTTAAGTATTTGTCCTACCTAAACAGTAAACATTTTTCTAATCTACCTACTCGTCACAATGCATCCACTCTGTATCCCTACCATCTAACTCAAGCTAACAGAATTTCTCTAACTTTATTTTTGAGAAAATCAGTTTTCTAGATGGTTTGTCATCGTTTAACATATCAATCTCTGCGGGTTTAGACAAAGTTCAAAGTTAAATTTTAAAACCCTGCCGAGTCCTTATTCTAACCCTTGACCTTTCCTTTCAACCCATAATTTAAACAGTTTTGGCTCCCAGTAATTTGCGGCGAATCTTAAATAATTTCATTTCACAAAAAAGGTTTAAGATTCCACATTGAGAATTGCCGAAATATTGCCTAGGCGCTCTGATCTGTCTAGATCTGCCAAAGTATTGTGCCTAAAAACAACGTGTTTTGTATAATTATGTGTTGGAAAATGTCGTTAATGCAAGTCAGGAGTGTCACAGGGAAGTCATTTAGGTACACCTCCGTTAATTTTATTTGTGAGTGACCTTCCTCAAGGTATAACATATTTTACTATACTAATGTATGTATGCTGACTTTATTAAATTCTGTATCTCCAACTCGACAATTTGTTGTTCAGAAAATCTTCTTTTTCTGAACCTTTCTAAATGAAAACTCATGACATCTAGAAAATCATGTTCTGGATCGACTTTCGAGTTCCATTGTGCTTAAAGTCCTTTTCGATAATAAACTGTGTTGTAATAGCCTTATAGCCGCAACTGTAAAATAAAGAGGTTGTTTCCCTAAACAAACTAATCATGTACATTCACCAGAGATCTTGTAAGAAATTGGAATATTGATCTTGTGTGAGGACTTCAAAATACAAGGAGAAAAAGTTACTATCGAATTGGTTCAAAAACCAATTTTCAAACTGAAGTAATTTGAACTGGGACTCTGAAAGAATCTAGCCACCTAACCAATCCAGGCTTAAACTCCTACCCCTAGTGCTATCGCAGAATTTGTAATTGTAATCGATTAGGACATCAGATTAGAAGCATCCCAGAAGGATGGTGACATAACTGGCAAACTTTTGGAACAGAAATGACTGACAATCCTAGAAAATGTGTAATGTATGGTCACCAGGGTAAAACACAGTTGAACAATCTAAATTTAATCTTAGGTGTAACAATCGATAATCTTTGCCGTTCTAGACGCTCATCTAGACGAACCGGCAAAGAAGACCGGTGCCCGGTGCTCTTTAGATAGTTTTTCATTGCGGCTATAATAATTCGATATAATCCAGATTCGGCAATCTGATAGATATATGGTTCTGAGATTTCCGTATTCTTGTATCTTTAAAATTGTAGAGGCGACAGACTTTCGACCGTTGTGGGTGTTTGATCAAGGATCAATTTAGTCAAATTAGATTCGCTTTGAAGAATAAGCTGACATCCGTGAGTAAGAAAAATCGATAGCGTTCGGTTGAGTACTAGAACATAACTATTTATTATGTTTCTAAGTGCATGCGCATTGAGCATAAGCGGCCCTCTAATGTGATGAGTTTATGACATATGTAACAAGTAACGAGAAAGAACGTACGGAGTCGCTTTGAACGCGACTCTACTTTTTATACCCGTACTCAGTCAGTACACATGTGATTCATGTGGAATGTTTTATCAGTTTTACATTTTACATTTTTTTTTGCTACATCTGTCACCTACATCTACATTTACATCATCTACATCACTTCTCACAAAAACACACGGACACTGTACGAGGCAGAGCGTGAGTGTGAGTGTGAGCGAATATCATCCCCATAAATGAATTACGTCGCAAGGGGGCGGGGCAAGAGGAAAATCGCTTCTGAAAATTCATTTGATCATTGTGGCTACAATAATGATCCGATCTGAACCAAATTCGGGAATCTGATAGATATGCTCATTTTCTACGATACTGCATTTTTGGTTTTTTTCTATCTTCAAAATTTTGGATTTTCTTCTTTTGGGGTGGCGGAAGGGGGCGGGGCGAAATTTTGAAATACACTTGTTCAGTTTGGTATCACAGGAGTCTTGGCAGAAAGTTTGGTTGCTCTAGCTCTTATAGTCTCTGAGATCCAGGCTACATTAAAATACAAAAACCAAATCAATTTGTTTTTGTGTGAGTGCGAAAGAGAGGGAGTGAAGGTTTATCGTATGTTTTTTTCTATTGAGGCTATATTAATGATCCAAACCGATTCAGATTTGGGCCCCTGATAGATAAGGTTTTTCTCTATGATTCTGCATTTTTAGTTTTCTGCTATCTTCAAAATTGTGGACGCCACAGATGTGCGCCCTTTGTTGGGGCGGAAGTGGGCGGGGCGAAATTTTTAAGCTTTTTTCTAGGAGTGAGAGAACACATCAGTCTGGTAAAACAATTTGATGCTCTATCTCTTATAGCCTCCGAGCAATGGGCGACAAACAAGACGGACAGACAGACAGACGGACGGACAGACAGGGCTATATCGACTCGGCTATTGATGCTGATTAAGAATATATATACTTTATAGGGTCGGGAATTATTCCTTCTCTATGTTACACACATCCACTTTTACCAAAAATACAATATACCCTTTTACTCTTCGAGTACGGGTATAATAAAACTGAATTGTTTTTAACTACTTAAACAAATACCCCTCAGAAAGGCTGTTGGCAATCGAAGAGCTACGGAGGCAACAGATAAGCAAAAGTAACCTTGCACCACAGGCTTCTCAGCTAAGCATCGGACCCGTTTTCACAATCAGACGATACGCAAGTGGTTTTCTGTAGCATTCTGCTCAATTTGTTTTACTAACATAACTATGCATGCATAACTATCGCTATGCATCTCTTTGTGCTGTCGTGAGCCTGCGCTTAACTGAACAGGCGTATTTAAATATAAATGCAATGGAATGCAATTCTTCCACCTGGAAGAATGCAATACTACGGTAGGTGCAATTAGCACAAAAAGTACTCGAAAGTTTGTGGCAAAAGAGCTCGCGAACAGAATCAGGGTTGATACTCGTATGAACCGATAAGATTTTTTTTTCGGCCTAGATTAGCAGCCGATGGTATTTGCTGATATTCGATGGTATTTTTTCTAGCCCCTCGAAAAAGATATGTGTGTTATATCTTCTGCCAGCAAACAGAAAGTAAATATAGCAAAATGAAGGACAAGAAAGCGAAAAAAATGATCTGAGTAGTAAGCATCATTTTGATGCATATGCCATAAAAGCTACACGGCCAATGAGATGAATAGAAATAAATATTAATATGTAATTATATGTTAAAGCTTAGTACTCAGATCGAAAAAAAAGAGAGAGTCTGGAAGAGTGGAAGTGCTGGGGAAGCATTTTGAATGCAACGACGTGCTCGGGTTTATCTGTAGTTGAAAATATGCTCGTCCACACCCAGGCTTCGGGAGCTGAATGGCTTCATAATCCGATCATGCAGCGGGAATGCATTATCTCCAACAATGTACTATGGGAATTCGCTCACCATTTAGCACATTGTCGTCAGGAAACTGCAGAGTTTCTGACAACAACGCTTTTCCAAGCTTATAGTGTGAGAAGGCATTCATGTCTTTCTTACTTCCGTTGGCACACCTCTGGTCGAACCACTGTTATAAAACATTTCCAGGGCGTGCAAAATCTGCGGACGTCGTCATACAAAAATACTAAACAGATTTAATTTACATATTACTTTGGTCACACATATTTTCCACAGGAAAGAAGAGTTAGGTAATTTTTTTTTTTTGTAGGTGCTTTTTTCACTGTGTTTAACAACTAATCAATTTGTTCATTAGTATCCTATCAAAATGCAAGGACTTGGGTTGCAAAGTATTAAGAAAAATCCTGCAGTAAGATTTAATATTTAAAATTGAATTTTTTAGTTATGTAATCAGTTCATTTTGTAGCTGATCCCACTTTTATGTCTGTGTTGCTGCTGGAGCCATCGGTGCTGTCTATTACATGGCTCGTCTAGCTACCAGAAATCCAGACGTGACATGGAATCGCTCAACGAACCCAGAACCATGGCAAGAGTACAAAGACAAACAATATAAGGTACATTCTCAACTACATAAGTATACTGATAAAAATACAAATGCATTGAGCAACTAAAAAATTTTTTTTACTTGCATACAAATGTATGTATGTATGAATGTACAATGAATTTGTATGCATAGAAATTACAACGAACTTAATGCTCATTTGTTTCAAATTTTCAATCATTGTGAACAATGATCAAATAGCTTGCATATACATTTGTAGGTTTTGGACCCATAAATAGTAATTATTGATTCAAACCACATACTTCTTTTCAGTTTTATTCTCCTGTGAGGGACTACTGAAAACAAAGAGTGCTGCTCCAAACTTTGAGGAATAATATCTTTAACATGTTATTAAATTCTATATGAGAACTAAATGCATTCAATGAATTAAAAGTTTCGATGACTTCTCTTTTGGTTTTCGGCGGGTCTGTATTAAAAATCCATCTGCACATTTCTTTCAGTGCAGAAGAAAATATGAATACGGATTCTGTTCTGCGCTGCTGTTGCTTTTAAACCGTTTCTGCATAGCTCCTGCTTCTCCGCTGCTGCTGCAGCCGAGCAGAACGATGATAAGATACAAAATGCTAACTTTTTATACCCGTACTCGAAGAGTAAAAGGGTATATTGTATTTGTGCTAATTGCTGTCTGTCCGTCTTGTTTGTCGCCCATTGCTCGAAGGCTATAAGAGCTAGAGCAACCAAACTTTATCCAGTCTGATGTGGTATCTCATTCCTAGAAAAGTGTTTCAAAAATTTCGCCCCGCCCACTTCCGCCCCCACAAAGGGCGCACATCTGTGGCGGCCACAATTTTGAAAAATAACAAGAAACTAAAAATGCAGAATCATAGAGACAGCCCATATCTATCAGGGGCCCATCTATCTATCGGATCGGATCATTAATATAGCCAGAATAGAGGCAAATATACGCAAAAACTTCGCCCTCCTTTTCGCACTCACACAAAAATCGAGTCGTTTTGGTTTTTCGTATAAATGAGCGCCTCGATCTCAGAGACTATAAGAGCTAGAACAACCAAATTTTTGCCTAGACTCCTGTGATATCGCTTCAGTGCAAGTTTATTTCAAAAATTTTGCCACGCACACTCCCGCCCCCAAAATACGAAAATCCACAATTTTGAAGATAGAAAAAAAATAAAAATGCAGTTTTGTAGAGAATGACCAGATTCCCGAATTTGGTTCAGATCGGATTATTATTGTAGCCACAATGATCAAATGAATTTTTCTGCTGCGAGCTTTCCCCTCCCCTTGCGGCGTAAGTCATTTATGGGGATGATTTTCGCTAATGATTCTTTCGCACGCACACTTACGCTCAAAACATGCTGCCTCGTGCAGTGTACGTGTGTTGTTGTGAGAAGTGATGTAGATGAAGCAGATGTAGATGACTGATGTATGTAGCAAACAAATGTATGATGTAAAAACTTATAAAAAATTTGAAAATTCCACATTAATCACATGTGTACAGACTGAGTACGGGTAAAAAAGTAGAGTCGCGGCAACAGCGACTCCGTACGTTCTTTCTCGTTTTTTTCCGTCTGCGCTGCCCTAGATTTCTTTCTATGCACAGTGCATACTACGAAATTTGGAAACACTTTTCTAGGAGGAAATACAATTTGGATGATCTATCTCTTATAGCGACCGAGCAATGGGCGACAAACAAGACGACAGACGGAAAGACATGGCTATATCGACTCGGCTTTTGATGCTGATCAAGAATATATATACATACTTTATAGGGTCGGAAATTATTCTTTCTCTTTGTTACACACATCCACTTTTACCACAAATACAATATACCCTTTTACTCTTCGACACAACGGGTATAAAAGTAGAACAGACACCATTAACAGCGAAACAACACGTCCTTTCTCGTTTGTAATTGTTTGTTTATTATATTTCCTAGTGCTACAAGCAAGGGGCTTATAATTAGAGCACTAGTCACTAGCTGTCACATTTGTTTGGTACTCAACTTAGATCTAAATTAATCTTTTAATATGACATACTTATTAATGGTTACATTTGTTGGTTTGTTTTTCTTATGATAATGTTCGTGTTTTATACCCGTACTCGAAGAGTAAAAAAGGGTATATTGTATTTGAGGTAAAAGGGGATGTGTGTAACATAGAGATGGAATCATTTCCGACCCTATAAAGTATATATATTCTTGATCAGCATCAATAGCCGAGTCGATATAGCCATGTCCGTCCGTCCGTCCGTCCATCTTGTTTGCCGCCCATTGCTCGGACGCTATAAGAGCTAGAGAAACCAAATTTTGTTTCCACACTGATGTGATATCTCACTCCTAGAAAAGTATTTCAAAATTTCGCCCCGCCCACTTCCGTCCCTCAAAGGGCGCACATCTGTGGCGTCCACAATTTTGAAGATAAAAGAAAAACGAAAAATGCAGAATCATAGAGAAAACCCATATCTATCAGGGGCCCGAATCTGAATCGGATCGGATCATTATTTTAGCCACAATTGAGAAAACCATTTCGAAAAACATCATTCGCTCTCTTTCGCACTCACACAAAAAAACGAGTTTATTTGGTTTTTCGTACAAATGAACGCCTGGATCTCTGAGACTAAGAGCTAGAGCAACTAAACTTTCTAAACTTCCTGTGATACCAAACCTGAACAAGTGTATTTCAAAATTTCGCCCCGCCCCTTCCGACCACACAAAAGACGAAAGTCCACAATTTTGAAGATAGGAAAAACGATAGAAAAAAAATGCAGTATTGTAGAGAATGACTGTAACGCTTGTAGCACCGAGGTTTAAATCTTTTAGGGCGCCATCCAGTGGTCAGGATGCCTATGCGAATGCGGGGCAAAAGAAAGGTAAAAGTGCGTTTACAGGCACAAGTGTCAGTATTGATTAGCGGGGAAATTTCCACAAAGGAGTTTGCCGCCAGAACGCAAGCGTCCCTATCGGCAGTTCCATAGGAACATTTGTCCAAGGCGGTCTTTTTTCGGGTGAACTTACAAACGTTGGAAAAAACCGGAGCCAAGAAGGCAAGCCCAAGCGCACTGCATCGAGTTGAAGCAAGTGGAAAGGCAGAGAGAGCGAGTGAGTAGCAGCCGCGACGGCGCAAAAAGATTAATTAAAGTAGCCTTTAAAACGTTGTTGTTGGCAGTAAGGCGTACGAAACATAAGTTCTTTCGGAGAGGCCCGAAGAACGGCGGCAGTGGCGGACGCCAAATCTGTGAAGAGCCCCAAAGAGGAATCAGGCAACGGAGCGGCCAGCGCAAGCGCCACCCGAAGTGGTTGGAGAGCGGACGGGATTAGTTCGTAGACGACCGGCGCCCGGCAGTGTGTCTCCTATATAGCAGAGCTGCGGGTGCCCGAGAACTGCGCCCAAAGGGATTTGATGCTCTCTTTAATTCTATCCCGTTGGTGCCTCATTTGTGCCTTTATTCTATCCCGGCTGTGCCTCATTTGTGCGTAATCTGTACCCCCTTTGTGCCCTGATCGTGCCTTGTCTTAAGTTTCCGTCATATCTCCGTGAAGAAAGAAAAAAACGCCCTTGGATTGCGGATCAAATTGTGAATTCGTTTAACGTTATTGTCGGCGCGACGTAA
>CM019044.1:29218063-29245153 GCA_009664405.1 Drosophila bifasciata
TTCCCAAATTCATCTTGTTTTATACTAAATACCCATTTGCAATCAACCATGTTTTATTATCTGGCTTATGCACTAAGGACCAAGTATTATTTTTTGAAAATCAGAATTAATTTCATCTTTTATAGCTTTCTCCCAGAAAGATCTGTCCTCACGTAACTTAATTTCATCAAAGGTATTAGGAATATCATTTAAGCATATTTGAGTATTCATGAGACATCTTTCTAAAATCGATATGATAATTTGGGTTTTACTTTTAATTCTTTTCACTGCGTCTGATTTCTTCTGCATTTTTATTTTTTTTTTTAATTTATCACCAGTGGATCACCAACAACTGGATCGGCAATTTCAAGACATGTGGAATTTTCATTGAGTTGTTCACTTAACTCAGAATCAACAGATTCATTATTTTCCACCAAAGAAAAATCCAACTCTTCATTTTCTCTACTTAAAGATTCATTATTTTGTTCAACAGTATTACTTTGAACCTCAGAATCTTCTCTATTTAAAACTCTTGATTTTAACATGTTTATTTCATCCACCACATCATCTTTTGCTGTCATAAATTTCCTCGGTTCCTCATTCCACAGTTTATAACCATTTGGTTCATATCAACAAGTATAGCTTTTAATTGACTTTTCGTCAAACTTTCTTTTGCGTACTTTTATTTAATGCATATACCGTCGAACCAAATATATTAAGATATTTCAACGTTGGCTTTTTGTTATGCCACATCTCAAATGGTGTTTTTATTTATCTTTTGCAATGCTCTACTTGGGGATCTGTTAATTAAATAAGTTGCTGTTAAAACAGCCTCACCCCAAAAAATGCTTATTGAGTTTAACAGAATTGATCATAGATCGAGCCATTTCGGTGATTGTTCGAATCATCCGTTCTGATACACCATTCAATTGTGGAGTATGAGGAACCGTAAAATGATAGCTGATGCCTTTTTCGACACAGAAATCAGGCATTTCGTTAGAAAGATATTCCTTTCCATTATCGATATACAAATTGGCTATTCTTTTCGCGATAAAGTCTTTGAAAACGAAAAACACATCCGACTTATAAGTTATTAAATAGGTCATACAGTAATGTGTATACTGATCAATAAAAACTACATACATAGTAGTTCTTATTATCAATGCACTATGGGAACTTTGACTACTTTTTTGGCAATAATTAATAACTTCAAAAGAAACGATATTTTTTGATTTAGTTTTTGATATGAGTTTACAAGAGCACTTTTTCATAAGAAATAAAATTTTTATTTTATTTTTAAAATGGTAAAAAAAAAAACAAATATTTCGGGAACATGTTGGGAAATTACTATTTTATTCAAAAAGGCGTGGCACGCCCAAAAATAGGTACAAAAATATAAAAATGGCTGATTTGTCAAGCCTGCCCCGTTAGTAGGAACTTTTATTGGGTACTGAACCGGCTTTTGCTCAAAGTCCTGCGAATTGATTTTGCTTTTTTTGGACATATGGCCAATAACTTTTTAAAACGTATCCAAGGTCAAGTTGCTCGCGGTTTCGCGCAGCTGCGCTCGCTGCTTGAATCAATAACATTAAATTTCGTGCCTTAGATACCGATAAATCTGCACTTCTCTTCGTTGCATTCTATCACTTTTAGACAAATGTACTATATATGGCAAATGTCAGCCACCCAACTGTTTCCAATTTATGTTAATTTTTCCCCATAGTAAATGATTTAAGCCAATCTGCGTGCTTTCATCTCGCAGCAAACATTCTATGTCATTTATTACATTTTTTGTATATTTGGTAAAAATGTTGTTATTTTTGGTCGCTAACATAGCCCCTCATCGTCCTCACAACAATATAGTATCAACTAATTCGTAATGGCGTCCTCTCTGACTTTTTAAACTGATTTTCCGTACTTCCTGCATTCCAAATTGCACAAAATTCGGAGATTGCAACCCTTACCCTTTTGTCTAGAAATTGAAATATCAGAAAAAAACGCTCGAAAAACGCAGATAATGATAATATGCACTTGAATGGGAATTAAATGTTCTACGAGATGCATTTAGTCGGATTCTTGCAAGACCCCGCACAAATTTTGTACGCCTATTCAAAGTCAAATTTTTATCAAATATTTATGCTTGTTAAAAAATGAGCCAATAAACATAATTATGAGAGCCATTTCTACAGTTTAAACTCACAATCACATATTATATACCTGTCTGATTCTAAGCCATTGTAAAAATTCACTTGAATTGATGAATTTACAATTTTACAGTGGTGCGCACTGTTCTTTTGGTACGTAACATTAAAGATCAATGTTATTCGGATATATTAGCGCTAGAAATATATTATTTTTAAGTACTTTTGAAAAATGGGTTTTGGCCAGAAAAATAGTCAAAGTTCCCACAGTGCAATGGTAGAGGGTGTTATTGGACCACAGACATCGGAATTGACAACAAACAATGGTCGTGTAATATTTTCCTTATTTTAAAATTTTTGAAACTTTAATCTTGATTGCTTGCCATTTATACAAGCATCGCATAATTCATGGTTTAAATCAATATTGTTTTAAAATATTAGTATCTTCAAAAAGACTATTTCGTTTTATTTTTTAAAAATTTTCCTACACTTATGTGGCCTAATCTTTCATGCCATAATCGATACTCAGCACTATTTGAAATTTTAGACGTAAATATTTTACTGTTCAATTGAAATTTTATAATAGGTACATTGTACTTACATATTCCATTAAAGGCCAATTTACCATTTTTAGATACTTTTACGCCTCCAGGATTAAATTCGATGGTCAAGCCTGCATCCTGCATCCGATGCTCCTGAGTCTAGGATAAACTCAACCTCGCTTTTCTTTTGAATTGGAAGTTGCATTTCTCAAACATGAAGGCAAAACTACGCTCTGGTTGGTTCTTGCTGCTGTTGCCATCTGAGCCTGCCCATCTTTTCTTTTTTGTTTTCAATAAAATTCTGATTCGGCTGCCTTTTCAAAAAGGAAACAATCTTTCTTTAAATGACCTGGCTTACCGCAATGAAAACATTTTGGTTTCGGTTTGAAACTTGGCTTTAACGGATTCTTCATGATCTTCTGCATTGAATTATTTTTTAAATTGTATATCTTTTTAACTCCTTTTTTTCCCTACTGCTTGCTAGACTTTTAACTCTCCTATTCTTACTAATATTCCTAAAGCTTAATCTCTTTGTTCAAGAAGTCATGTTTTACAAAAGCTAATGTTAAGTTACTTTCAGATAGAGTCTCTATTAGAGGTCTGCATGAATGCACTCAAAAGCATTTGGTACTCTCCTACCAAAGTTCTGACTGACTGAGTGAGACATTGAGTAAAAAAACGGATTCGGCAAATGTGGTGAAGGGCATGAGTAGAAAATTTACCATATCCGAACGGCGAAGCAATGCACGAATGAGTTTCGCGACCGAGTACTCGGTTAGTTGTGCGCCGCAGTGGCGAAGTCAAATTTATTGCGTGTTTGTTTTTCGTTTTTTGTTTTTGTTTTGCTTTTCAATACAAGACATAGACAAATAGAAAGACATGGATTAATTATTATATATATGTAATTTATTTATTTTTATTTTTCAATTACTGAGTGCAAAAACATAATTTTGTTTTACTGTATCTGAATTATTACCAATGATACATCTTTTTTTTTTCTGATATTAAATTTCTAGCATCTGAAAATGCTCTTTCAGATGCGAGCTGCTTGCAGGAATACAAAAAAATTGTGCAGCTAGTTTTATATAGTAAAGGAAAAAAAATATTTTTGTTTATGTGCCACCATTCAAGGCAATTAAAATCTGCTGCTTCTGCTCTGCTAGCCATGAAGGACGAGAATGCCAAAATTTCACTCGAGTACTCGAAACATTTACTCTGTATTCACTCATTCTATCCATTCCGCTTTGGTTTAAATTTCACTCATTTCGCACACAACGAATACAACGCTAACCAATGCGCAATTCACTTTGTTGAAACCGTTTTGGCACGCCGAATTGCGACTCAAGCTGGTTGTACTCAAATAACCGAAAATTTTGAGTGCATTCGTGCAGACCTCAATAGAGACTTGCAGGTATAACTCCATCATAACTGGGTGGAAGAGTTGGGAGTAAATGGGAAATTTTATCCATATCATCTAACTTTGCTCCTGACGCGATAAGTTCAATAATGAGATCATCGAAGAAATTTAAATGATTGAGGAGTGAAGTGTCACCTTTTAATTTCATGGCTAACAGTTTCTTTCGCAGAGATAGTTGCGATGCCAAGATTCTTTTTTCGTAAATTGCATCTAAATTTGCAAAAATCTGCTTAGCAGTGCTCTCACTGTTAGCGTAAGATAAAAACGCATCACTTAAATATTCCATTATTAAACTTTTTGCATTTCGTTCTACCTTTTTATCTCATCGGTCACTTCTGCATGAGTTTATCCCTCAAAAGATCGTGCTCTTCTAACAGCGCTCTCACTCTAAACTTCCTTATTGAATAATTTTCACCGTCAAACGGCCAGCAACTTTCATCAGCAACAATGTCTTTCAGCAGCAGCACTGTCTGGTAACACTGTCCCGTCGCAACGTGGAGATTTGCGTCAAATTTGTCGAAGCGTTTGTGTGTGTGTGTGTGTGTTCTAGAAAAGATTTATCGGCGAATTCGTTGATGTGTTCTAGAAAGATCACGGCGAATTGGTTATATGTATGCAGCTTCTTCCTGGAAATAGAAAATGTTGCGTTATACATAAAACCAATTTAATTGGGCCAATAACCTATAGTTTTGTTAATAAATAAATATAATACAATTAAGTATTATGCAGACAACCCGCAATGAACAAATAATAATGCACACTTAGATTTTATGAACCCGCTCTCAACGCCAGAAATGAAGTGAAGGAGAATATCGAGAGAGCAAAAGAACGACGAACAGATAAGAAGAAGAATGGCTCGGGGCAAAATAAATTCGAACTATACCATTTCCTGAAGATACAACGGGAGGTCTTGAATCAACTTGATTTGCCCCAAGCAAACGGCAACGTTCGGCGAAAGAAACCGCCACACAATTCCAGCAGGCCAAGAGGACGAAAACTCATCTGAGAACCGGTACCCTGGGCAAACCTATCGGGATAAGTGGTATTACAAGGGCCACTTATGGTCCAGTCATTGCACATAAACTTCCTGAAGTAGAAAAATTTGTATCTTAAAACTCAGACTTTTCTCGCGTATAGTTAAGTATGAAGTAGCGCAAAACTTGGATATGAAATATCAATTGAGAGAAAATGAATTAAATTGGGAACAAGTCAGAAAAAATTCAAACACGACCGACTTAAGCAAGCTTTTGACGTGTATATGTAATTTGATTAATGAATACATTGGCTTTTTTATTATAATGATATTAGTGCATGGTGAATTTTAAAGACAAATTTTTTTGGCTTTGAAATTTTTACAAAAACCCAGCTTCACAGTGACAACATCCATGAAAACCAGCTAATGCACACAAATTTTGCGGCGGAATATTTTTACTTCAATAATTAAGCAAAAATAAAAATAATATCGCAATGGTTATGAATGTGATTAAGCAGATATATATATAGAAGCTAAGGCTAAACATTTTGCTGGACATGGATTATGATGATGATGATGAAAAGCAGATATTTGAGTATATATATATTTATGTGGAAACACTGAAGCCAGGAAAAATTGTAGTCATAAAAATAAAAGTTTAAATTAAAATATATGGTTTGTATTTTTGATAAGCGGTTCGGGACATTTTAGGTGAAGGATGTACCCGAAATCAACGAGTCTATTTCGAAGGAAAATTTTTTTGGATAGGTCCTGCTTTTCTGTTGCTGTTCATCGTTTGTAAGTGCTCGAAGGAAGGACATTAACTGCCGAGCCGCTATATCTCTGACAAGGCGTCTTGGCTTTTTGGGGTCTCATCCTACAGCGTCTGTAATATGCTGCATGAGTTTTGCAAAGCATTCATAAACGAATTTTTAGAGGAATACATGTCCACAAAATATCTCACTTCCGAGATTTTGTGGCTGAGACAATTCTGATGTTTTTTGTTGTTTTTCCATTTTCCCGTCAGGAAATCTAACCTTTTCACACTGCACTATGGGGAAACGAGAAAGAACGTACGGAGTCGCTTCGAACGCGACTCTACTTTTTATACCCGTACTCAGTCAGTACACATGTGATTTATGTGGAATTTTTAAAATGTTTTATCAGTTTTTACATTTTATATTTTTGCTACATCTGTCATCGACATCTACATCATCTACATCAGTTCTCACAACAACAAACGAGGCAGCAACCGACTCTCACGGTCTCAGCTCCGGCGGGAGGCCCCAGTCAACCCGTTCGACTTCAGTGGTGCCACCCGCGAGAAGAGCGCTTTAGGGGTAGAGGAAGTTGAGGATCTTCGCTCTACTCTGGTGAGCCTGGTGGAAAAGTCGACAGAATTGTCGAAAATGTTGAGGGACGCTCGGTACCTCAACAAGGATATGAAGGAGCTGGCGCAAAAGTGGTTAGGCTGCAGAAGTCGGCCCTTTTTTTAGTTTCGACTCGAACGCCCAGAGGAAGGAGCGTGCAGAGCACAAGGACCAGCAGACCCAGTGCTCTCCTCAACAAACTGGAGGAAAAAAGACCCCGTTACGTCCGCTAGGAACACGCCAAAGCGGAAAAGGACCAGGAGGAGACCCCCCAGCAGCAGCCTCACCAAGGTCGACGGACGGAGAAAGTTCTTCCAGCAACCGAGTGGACGGAAGTGAAGGGCAGGACACGCACTCGACAGGTGCGACCGCGAGCAGATGCCATCATAATCGAGCCAAAAGATAGGATGACGTATGCGGAAATTTTTAAACCTGGTCACCCGGAGCCAGGACGAAAAATTGAGGATGGTTGGAGAGAGCGTCCGCAGGGTGAAGTGCACCGCCAAAGGAGCACTCTTGCTGGAGCTAAATGGCGAGACACTGGAGACAACGCAGCAGTTGAGAGACAGCATCAGCACTGCCCCTGCAAGGGAAGGTGGAGGCGCGAGCTCACCCAGCAGACGAGGCTTGAAGTGGTAGACCTGGACGAGATGGCTACAGCAAATGACCTGAAGCAGGCATTTCAGGAGCAACTCGGCGCCACGCTGGATGAAGCAGCCATTAAAGCATGCGCCCAGCGTATGGTGGCACGCAACGCGCCATTATCAGCCCTCTCTGCGATCGAGGCAAGAAAGATTCTGGACGTAGGGAAGATTAAAGGTGGCCTGGGTCTGTGTGCAGGATAAGGGAGCGTAATCTGCCACTGAAATGCTTCAAGTGCCTGGAGCACAGGGCACATCGCAGCGAACTGCGTCAGTATAGTGGACAGAAGCGGATGGTGCTTTCGTTGCGGTGCTGAAGGACACAAAATTCGCGACTGCCGTAAGGAGGCGAAATGCTTCTACTGCGCTGAAAAGGGAAGCCGCATAACCACGTTGCTGGAAGCCAGAGGTGTCCAATGACAGCCAAGGAGAGCACGAAAAGCCACCAGCATGTTTAGGTTTTACCAGCTGAACCTAAACCACTGCGAGGCAGCAAGCGATTTGCTCACCCAGGCGGTGCGGGAGCAAAGGTCGGATGTCGCCCTCATCAGCGAGCCATACAGATCCCCAGCAGACGGATGTTGGGTCGATAGCTCGTCGGGGAAATCAGCGATCTGGTCCTGTGGCAGACCATGCATACGGCCGACAGCATGCGTAGCGTATAGGCACTTTGTGCGGGCCAAACTGGCGAGTCTGTGGGTGTATAGCTGCTACCCCCACCAAGCTTGAGTCGCCATAGCTTCGCAGCAGCCTTAGACGAGTTGGTGGACGATGCCAGAGACCGCAAGCCTGTCGTAATTGCGGGAGATTTCAATGCGTGGGCCCAGGAGTGGGGCAGCGATATCTCCAAAACCAGCAGCTCGGACGCAATAGCGAAGGGTCAGGCCCTCCTGGAGGCCTTCGCGACGCTCGACGTGGTTTTGCTGAACCAAGGATCGGCAAATACATTCAACCGAGGAGGCGCAGGCTCGGTGATCGACCTCACGTTCGTCACGAGCTCCCTTTCCCCTCGGCCAGATGGAGTCTCTGTGTAGTCAGTACACTGCCAGCGACCACGAGGCTCTGGTGTTCTCGATAGGCGGCGGACTTGACGAACCCAGAACCAGACAGCACAGAGGCTAGCCTACAAAGGGGAGACGCTTCGCATTCCAGACTTTCTGGAGGCGATGGGCGGAATGACCTTGGAAGGCTCGGCGCAGCAGATGGCCAACCAGCTCTCAGACCAGCTTCTGCTCGCATGCGAAGCAAGCATGACCCGAAGGAGGAAGTTTGGGGAACGCAGCTGCCGACCTATTGGTGGAGCGGCGAGATAGCTGAGGCGAGGCGCTCCTGCCTGTCGGCCAGAAGGCGATACCAGAGAGCACGCAGGCGGAGTGACAGCGACTGGCCAGGTTTACACATAGCGTATGGAGCGGCCAGGAAAACGCTGAAGACAGCCATCAAGAGGAGCAAGCGTGAGCAGTGCTTCTTGCAGCTGTGCGACGCAGCCGAGCATGACCCATGGGGAAGGGCATATAAAATGGTGACGAAGAGATTACACGCCAATAACGCAGAAGCGCCGTCGGACCCAGAGCAACCCAGATTATCGTCGAAGCGCTGTTTCCAACTTGCACCAGCAACCACATGCAAGGAGTCGACGCGCTCCAGCCGCCACACGAGGTGGAGCCAGTGACGACCGAGGAGCTACTGGCAGCAGCGAGGAAGATGAAGCCAAATAAGGCTCCTGGCCCGGATGGAATCCCCAACAGGGCAGTTAAGCTGGCGATCTCGCTTAAGCCGCACGAGTTTGCTCGTGCGTTCACGCAATGCCTACGCGAAGGAGTTTTCCCAAGGCAGTGGAAGACCCAGCACCTAGTGCTCATCCCAAAACCCGGAAAGCCACCAGACGACCCTTCCTCATACCGACCGATATGCCTGATCGACGGATTGGGAAAACTCTGGAGCAGATTATCTGCTCAAGGCTGGAGAGCGCGCTTGAAGAGTCGGGAGGCATCTCAGAGAACCAGTTCGGCTTCCGGAAAGGGGGTATCGACGGTGGACGCCATAGGCAGGGTGGTCCGCATCGCATCCGAGGCCGTAGAAGGTACACGCTGGAAGGGGGCAAGAAGGAGTACTGCCTGATTGTCACTCTGGACATCAAGAATGCGTTCAACTCGGTGAAGTGGGATAGCATAACGGACGCGCTGAGCCAGAAGGGCATCCCCAGTTACCTCCAGGCGATGGTTAGAAGCTATTTTGAGGACAGGATCCTCAATTACGACACGGCGAGTGGGCTCAATCCCACCCCATCTCGGCAGGAGTTCCCCAAGGCTCGGTGATGGGTCCTCTACTGTGGAACGTGGCATATGACGGAGTTATGCGGATTACACTTCCAGCCGGCTGCCATATAACATGTTATGCTGACGACGTGGCACTATCAGTGGTGGCCAAACACCTGCACGAGGCGGAAGCAGCCTGCAACACGGCCCATACGGCTGATAGCAGATTGGCTTCTGACTGCGGGGCTGGAGCTAGCGGCGCACAAAACGGAGGCAGTCCTGATCAGCAGCCGTTCGATCGTGGAGACAGCGCACGTCCGGATTGGAGACCAGACGATAGCGTCAAAGCGAGCCATCCGCTACCTCGGGGTCATGCTCGACACCAGGCTCTGCTTCCGGGAGCACTTAGGCTATGTGCAGGAGAAAGCGGCAAACACGTGCCGAGCCCTCTCCAGAATACTGCCTAACACACGGGGACCTAAGCAGGAGAGAAGGCTGCTGCTGACCAGCGTTGTCAGGTCAGCCATCACCTACGCTGCCGCAGTGTGGGCGGACGGCATAAAGGTCGCCAGCTACGCCAGGGGGCGTCAAGTCCACCCATCGTCTCTGCGCACTCCGGATCTGCTGTGGGTTTAGGACCATGTCCGGACGACGCTGCGCTGGTCATCGCAGGAGTTCTTCCCATAGATCTCCTGGTAGTGGAGGAGAAGAACGTGAATTTGGCCCGCGAGCAGGCACCGAGCGGAAAGTGGCGAAGGAGCAGGCTAGAGAGGAGAGTCTCAGGGGTCTGGCAGTGTCGCTGGGACAGCTCAGAAAAACGGCAGGTGGACCCACCGTCTCATACCTGACGTGAGAAGTTGGGTTAGCAGGAGCGAAGGAGCGGTGACGTTCTACACCACGCAGCTACTGAGCGGACACGGATGCTTTGCCCACTACCTGTGTAGATTTGGGCACGAGGAGTCTCAAATTGCAGATGGTGTGGCAGCGTGATAGAGGACGCGGAACACGTCCTTTTGTGTGCGGGCGCTTCGGAGCAGAGTAGGAGGGTGCTTTGGCAATCCACTGGAAGGCAGCTAACACCAAGCAGCCTGGTTGAGGCGATGCTAGGAGACGCCGCGGTATGGTCGGCAGTAAATACGTTTGCTGCCGTCGCAATGAAGGAGCTCCGGCGATGCGAGAGGCTTAGAAGAGGGAGAGTCTAAAAGGAACCACTGTCCCTGCGAAGCAATGCTTCGCGGCCGTCCCGCAGGGACTAGGTATCTTTAAACCGCTCTACATAATCTTGGCCATTAATTAATTTTTCTTATTATAGACTATTATTTTTTTATAAACAGCTTTAAGTTATATATGTACCTATGAGAAATAGTTAAAATAATCGAGATAATGAATTAAAAAAAAAAAAAACAACAACACACGTACACTGCACGAGGCAGCATGTTTGAGCGTGAGTGTGCGTGTGAGAAAAGCTGCAGCAACAATCAACCCCAATAATTGACTTACTCTGCAAGAGGAGGGGGGATTGCTGCTGAAAATTCATTTGATCATAGTGGCTACAATAATGATCCGATCTGAACCAAATTTGGGAATCTGGTAGAAATGTTCATTTTCTACGATACTGCATTTTTATTTTTTTTCAATCTTCAAAATTGTGGATTTTCGTCTTTTGGGGGCGGGAGTGGGCGTGGCAAAATTTTGAAATAAACTTGCACTGAAGCGATATCACAGGAGTCTAGGCAAAAATTTGGTTGTTCTAGCTCTTATAGTCTCTGAGATCGAGGCGCTCATTTATACGAAAACCAAAACGACTCGATTTTTGTGTGAGTGCGAAAGGGATGGAGCGAAGTTCTTTCGTATATTTTCCTCTATTGTGGCTCTATTAATGATCGGATCCGATTCAGATTTGGGCCCCTGATAGATATGGGCTGTCTCTATGATTCTGCATTTTTCGTTTTCTGTTATCTTCAAAATTGTGGACGCCACAGATGTGCGCCCTTTGTGGGGGCGGAAGTGGGCGGGGCGAAATTTTGAAACATTTTTCTAGGAGTGAAATATCACATCAGCTTGGAAAAAGATTTGGTCCCTCTAGCTCTTTATAGCCTCCGAGCAATGGGCGACAAACAAGACGGACAGACGGACAGACAGCAAATACAAAATACCCTTTTACTCTTCGAGTACGGGTATAAAAAAAGTCAGTTTTTTTGGCATCATTACCAATTTTGAAGATAGAAACATGAAATTTGTACATATAAATAAAAAATTTCGGATTTATTTGTGTACTGGCCACCATCCAATTTTGGGAAGTTCCGTAAGGTTTTCAGTTCAGAAAATTTACCAGTGATTACACCATACTTTTGTGATGTTCCGAAATTAATATTTGACATTCACATCGATAAAATGAACTTTCACTGTGGAAATATAAACAGTGATTGGCAGGAAAATGGGAAAAACACAACAGCAAAACATCAGAACTCACCAACAGAACACGCACAAAACTTAAATAATATAAAATAAAATGGAAGCAGCAACAAATTCTCATATTTTGCGAAACATTACAGCACATAAGAGAACAGCATATGGCAGGCAAAAGTGGTCAACAGAATTGGAGATCCTGCTATTTGAACTGTGACAGGAAAATATGTAGGACTTGCACATATAGTAAAAGCTCCCACGTTTATTTTTGACTATTTTGGACGGATGGCTCGAAGAAGAATAGACGGAAGTTAGAACGTAGGCTGAAAACTTAACAACAACTTCAGGTAAGTATTATTTACAATAGAATACTTTGAAAAAAATTGCGTGGACTGGACAACAGTAAGTAAAATGTAAGTAAGTAAAAAGTATAGTTAACAGTAAGTTAAATGAAATTATTTAGTGGCTGAAAATAGTGCGATTGTTTTCGGACGTGATTGAGGTCGACCTAGACGTTTTCTGCAGCTCCAGCGCAATCTCTGCGGGAAATAGGGCTTACCCAATTCGATAGCGTAGTACCCCGCTCTAAAAGATTTACATAAAGCTCATAGTCACAAAAATCACCACAAGAAGCAGTAAGAACTTGCATTCTTACACAGACGAATTTTCATAACAATTTTATTAAATTTGTACACGAAAGTAAAAAAATTATATATGTAAGTAATGAGGACAATAAAAATTTTTAATCAAAATCCTTCAATTTATTCTGTTAACGCAAAATGTGGCAATTGCAGATCGTATCTGTTCTGCTGACTGATTGTATTCAGCAGAAATTTTTGGTGCACTATGTTTCTTATTATTGGCCTCTTCCAATTATGCGAAATCTGGCTATTGTATGTCCGAATGCATTTTTCACAACTTTCCGAGCTTGGAAAGGTTGTAAATGTGAGGTATTCTTAAAATTGAGAATTTTTGAGAACCGGACTTCCGATTCCCGAATCAGCGTTCTTTGTACCTTTACTCCACTAATTTTCTTAGGTGTTTTTTCTCTAGCAATGGCAACTCTTCGAAATGCTTGCCGGTTTAACTTTTGATAAGTTATCGAGTCGTTGCATTTTACTGCGGAGACTTGAAATGAATTAATATAATAAAGTTTCCGTATACCACTTGAAAATATTTTTTTAGGTGCGAATAGCTTACCTGGAGGCCACCAGTGCAAATAATACGATTGAATATTAGCCTCAGTAATTTTGGTCATCTATCATAAAAATGATATTATAAAATTCATTTAAATAGATAAATCTTTATTAGTATTTTATGGATTTTATTGCATTCTTTCCAATTGCACATTGGTAATGAGGAAACCCAATTTCCACGAATTCTTCGACACACTCGTCAAATATTTCGGAAGTGATATGGCTTGATGGCATGTATTCTTATGAAAATTTATTTTATCAACGCTCTGCAAAACTCATTGGGGATATCGCCTTTCCTGACGAATTACGTCTGGGCAGTTCGTGTTCTTCTTCCGTAGCACTTCCTTAGGAGCACTTCATAGAAATTGCCACTGTTCCCTTGGGATTGTCTCAGTGTGCATTGAGTATATGGAACATTACCATTCATGGGTGGTGGATGATGGTCCCTGTGTAATTCGGAGTTTCACACATGTCAATAATTCTCCCCGTTCCCTTGAATGGGCAGCCTGTTTTTTTTTTTTTTGTTAACAAGAAATATCACATTAACATTGCTTCCTGTAACTATTCAGCAACATTTACAATGGCGTCATAACACAGTGTGCAGAGGGGTTTAGTGTTTCACTCATATGTTTGAGTTATATTGATTAACCAAAATTAGACATTATTGTGCAGTGTTCCCTTCCATCGTTTCCGAATCGAAATGTGTTTTATTTATAACTGAGACACTTATTTAATCGTATATCTACACCTACCACCTCTATTTCCGGCGGTTATTGTTTCTTTTTTTTTTGTTTGGACGTCTTTAAAGAAGTATGGATCTTAACTTATCTCTCCGATCAATGAGTTATTTTTTTTACATGTATATGATTTTTAAAAATATTTTTTTTGTAATCATATATAGTAGATGCATCTGAGTTTTTAATATATATATATTTTATATTTTTAGGTTAAACATGGGTCGTCGACCAGCAAGATGGTATGTACTATTAAGAATGTATACATATGCATGTATATAAATGTGTTGTTAAATCTATTTGCAAGCTACCGCTATTGTAAAAATAAGCCGTATCCCAAGTCCCGGTTTTGCCGTGGTGTTCCTGACCCAAAAATTCGTATATTCGATTTGGGTAGAAAGAAAGCTACTGTTGAAGATTTTCCCCTCTGTGTCCATTTGGTGTCTGATGAATACGAACAACTTAGTAGCGAAGCCTTAGAAGCTGGGCGTATTTGTTGCAACAAATACTTGGTTAAATACTGCGGAAAGGATCAATTTCATATTCGGATGCGCCTGCACCCATTCCACGTTATTCGTATCAACAAAATGTTGTCGTGTGCTGGAGCTGATAGGTAAGTAATGCTCTTGCAGATTTACCCGTACTTAAAGAGTAAAAGGGTATATTATTGTGTTTGCGGTATTTGCTGTCTGTCCGTCTTGTTTGTCGCCCAATGCTCGGAGACTATATATTTTTTTCCATTGTATTTCAAAATTTTGCCCCGCCCCTTTTTGGCCCCACAAACGTTACAAATCTGTGGCGTCCACAGTTTTTAAGATAACAGATCATTTTTAAGATACGCAGAACCATAGAGAAACCCCATATCTATTAGAGGCCCAAATCTTAATCAGATCGGATCAATAGTTTGTGGCTAAATTGAAAACCATTTCGAGAAACATCGTTCCCTCTCGATCGCACTCGCACAACAACGTGTCTGCATGCCCATTCGTCCGGATGAGCGCCTGGATCTCCAGAAGCTATTAGAGCTAGAGCAAAACAAACTTTTTGTCCAAACTCTTGTGATATAACTTCAGTGCAGGTTAATTCAAAATTTCGCCCCGCTCCCTTCCGACCACTTAAAAGACGAAAGTCCACAATTTTGAAGATAGAAAAAAAAGAGAATGACCATATCTACACTAGATTGCCGAATCGGGTTCAGATCGCATCATTATTAAAGCCCCAATGATGAAATTAATTTTCAGCAGCTAGCCGCCAACTCTTCAGTCGTGCAGTGTTGTTGTGAGGAGTGATGTAGATGTACTATAGATGACAGATGCAGGAAAAAAAGTAGCATGTAAAAAATGATAAAATATTTTAAAATTCCACATAAATCACATGTGTATTGACTGAGTACGGGTATAAAAGTAGAGTCGCGCCTACAGCGACTCCGTACGTTCTTTTCTCGTTTGTTCTTTGGTCTGACGTTAACACAAACAAAGCGGATGGTTAAGTAAGGGGTATAAAAGTAGTGTCGCGTAAACAGCGACACAACACGTCCCTTCTCGTTTGATATTCAAAACAAAAGCGGTAATAGGTTATGAAACTTAATTTATAGACTTAGCCATTGTAAGTTTAATTTTTGTATGTTGATTATTTCTTTAGACTCCAAACTGGAATGAGAGGCGCTTTTGGCAAACCGCAGGGCACCGTGGCTCGTGTGCGTATTGGGCAACCGATTATGTCTGTTCGTTCAAGCGATCGCTACAAGGCCCAAGTTATTGAAGCATTGCGACGTGCCAAGTTTAAGTTCCCAGGTCGTCAAAAGGTATGTTATTTGATACAAGTAAAATTAGGTCAGTGTTTAAATATTCCAAACTTAAAACTAACTACATATCTTTAGAAAAGAGTGTATTATAGAATATATGTACATGCTTGTTTATGTATTTTACATACCAGTGTGTTCGCAATAAGACAATGAAACTATGTTCCAACAATCTCTCTTCTTAAACTAAGGCTGTAAAAATCCAAACTGCCGTGATCGAATTGATGCATTGGGAAATAGCCGTAAAAAAGAAAGTAAAGCTTACTGCAAACGATGCGAGGCTGCACGTGAAGCATGTGAGCTGCACGCTTTAACTACATACTGCTGCATATTTTTTTTTAACTTTTTGGATTCTGTACCACGCCAGGAGCAAACCTCTGCCATATCGTTACACATTACACCAGGAGCTCCTTATAAACTTGTCAAAAGTTGTGATTTAATTGTGATTAAATGCTTGAAATTGGAAACAAGTTTCAGATCAATTTGTATTTAAGTGTACCAATTCCATACTAAATTCTTAAGAGTGTCGTCAAATGTTTAATAGTCCGCAATGAATGGCGTTGGTGGACAACTGTCTCGCATGCGAGCTCGTTTGCTTGGAGAAACGGCTGAGCTAAAATTGGTTGACCAATCTTTCGAAAATCACTTATTACTGTTTGACCAATCTTTCGAAAATCACTTATTACTGTTTTGTGCTTTTATTAATTAAAATATATTTGTAATCTGAAAACTAATGCGAAAACTATGCAAAAAAATATTGTTATGCCTAAAATATTTGTATATTTTTAGATATATGTTTTCGAAAAGTGGGGATTTACCAAGTACGACCGAGAGCGCTATGAAGAGCTCCGCGATGATAACCGTCTGGCGCCCGATGGTTGCAATGTCAAGTACCGACCCGAGCATGGTCCAATGGCTGCTTGGGAAAAAGCTCAGCGTGAAGTTTATGGTTAAACGTTTAAACGTATTATGAAACAATAAACGAAGAACAGACGTTCTATCCGTCAAGATTATTGAGTGTTTTATAAATCTTTACCATAAACCGGTCGTGGAAACGATTGGTCGAATCCAAGAGTTTGTTGGAAATCGGATAAATCTCGGATATTAGTATAGGACCTATACTATAGCTACCATACAGATATTCGCTCTTAAATTTAATCGTAACCATAACAGTTAGTTGCGCGCAATTTATTAAATAGCGATTGAAAATCTCTGCAGCTCACATTAAACCAGTGCTCGGCCTCAAACTCTGACATGTTATGCAGTACGTTTGTGTGTGTTGCAAAACCCGAAGATGTCTGCGGCCGAAACCGGTTTATTGCTTTAATGCGAAAACGATTTGTAGTCAAAGTTGAAATTATTTTGTGCTAATACTTTCGTGTGAAAAAAAAATTGATATAAAATGAAATCATAACAAAATAGAAATTTTGAATTTTAGAATGGAATTCTGTAAGTGAAGATGACAATATATCTCATAAATACGTATTTGTTATAATGTCAAAATCATGTCTCCATTATATTTTTGAATGCTCAAAAGGTCGTCGAAATGATGGTCAGATATTGAATTACGTAGCTTAGCTAAAATGATTTTAATGCTAGAAAACGCAACCTTACAATTGTACATCGTTCGAACATTGGTAGAGTTTGTACATTCAATTTTTCTGGTTCGGATATTTTATACCCGTACTCGAAGAGGGTTTCCTCCCTCCCTTAGACGTTTCCGAACCACTGCTTCTCTTTTGCTCACACACTGCCTTGTGCAGTACCTGGTCGAAATAAATATTGGGACAATCACTTATCATAGATATTTTTCAAATTTTTTTTTAGGAATGGTAAGCATTTGTAACGACACAAATTTTATACCCGTACTCGAAGAGTAAAAGGGTATATTGCATTTGTGGTAAAAGTGGATGTGTGTAACACACAGAAGGAGGCGTTTCCGACCCCATAAAGTATATATATTCTTGATCAGCATCAATAGCCGAGTCGATATAGCCATGTCTGTCCGTCCGTCTTGTTTTTCACTCATTGCTTGAAGGCTATTAGAGCTAGACCAATCAAATTTTTTCCAGACTGATGTGATATCTCACTCCTAGAAAGTGAAAGTCAAAAATTTCGCCCCGCCCCACTTCCGCCCCCACAAAGGGCGCACATCTGTGGCGGCCACAATTTTGAAAAAACAAAAAACTAAAAAATGCAGAATCATAGAAACACCCCATATCTATCAGGGGCCCAAATCTGAATCGGATCGGATCATTATATAGCCACAATAGAGGAAAATATACGAAAAACTTCGCTCCCTCTCTTTCGCACTCACACAAAATCGAGTCGATTTAGTTTTTCGTAAAAATGAACGCCTGGATAAGAGTTAGAGCAACCAAACTTTTGCCAAGACTCCTGTGATACCAAACCTGAACAAGTGTATTTCAAAATTTCGCTCCGCCCCCATCCGCCCCCCCAAAATGCGAAAATCCACAATTTTGAAGATAGAAAAAACAAAAATGCCGTATCGTAGAAAATGACCATATCTGCCAGATTTCGAATTTGGTTCAGATCGGATCATTATTGTAGCCACAATGATCAAATGAATTTTAAGCAGCAGGAATACCCCGCGCCTGTTCAGTGTTTCCCCTCGCCCGAATGCTGCGTAAAGTCATTTATTGGGGTTGATTGTCGCAGCAGATTCTCTCACACACACACTCACGCTCAAACATGCTGCCTCGTGCAGTGTACGTGTGTTGTTGTGAGAACTGATGTAGATGTAGATGTCGATGACAGATGTAGCAAAAATGTAAAATGTAAAATCTGATAAAACATTTTTAAAATTCCACATAAATCACATGTGTACTGACTGAGTACGGGTATAAAAGTAGAGTCGCGTTTGAAGCGACTCCGTACGTTCTTTCTCGTTTTGATATTATCTACATATCAAAGAAAATAACGGCAGGTTAAAAGTTTATAATTTTTATTCGGGACTTTTCCTGACCAGTTTTGTGAGACGTGTGTTTTTCTAGTACGAAATAATTATTGGTACACCATCAGGAAAGTGGTGCTAATTGACTGTGTATTCAAGTTTTTCGTAGTTTAGAATGAGTATTTAATTTTTATTCTTTTTTAGCTGTGAACAAGTAAATTGAACAATCAAAGGCTAAATCAAAGTTCATTTAATACAGTTCCTTCCACACGTAAATAAAGTAAAAAAATCGGGAATGAAGTAAAGTTGTCGGAGAATATGCAAAAACTATCCTTAATCTGCACAGGGAAGGAAAAGCATTCGCGAAATAGCCAATATTGCGGAAACAAGCAAGAATACTGTCAAAAAATTAAATAAAAAATATTAAGGCTAAACTGTCTCTTGACATCAGCACCCCTCGTATTTCAGCAAATTTTAAGTTCAGATAGTAACATTAAGTATGAAAAAATGGTACGCAAACCTATGCTTCTGCCAAGGCACAAAGCAGCTCGTCTGGAATTTGCAAAAAGTACACATTTTGGACAAGTGAATGGAAGAACGTTATCTTCAGTGACGAAAAAAGTTCAACTTGGATGGTCCTGACGTTAAAATGATGTACTGGAACAAGATATACGCCGTGAACGCAATTTCGCAATTTTGGGGCGGCTCGCTTATGGTATGGGCTGCATTTGGACACCCCGGACACCCCTGTATGTTTGGTATCATTTCTAATGAATTCTTAGCTGTACATAAGCCTCATGGACGACGTATTAATACCGTTTAGCGAAACATATTGGGATAAAAATTTTTTCAACAGGATAACGCAGCATTCCACTTATCCAAAACCATAAAATAGTTCTTTAAGGACCGAAAAATAGATCTTTTGGGGTGGCCTGCATGTAGTCCCGATTTAAACCCAATCGAGAATGTTTGGGAAATACTGTCCAGCAATGTTTATAGCCATAGGCGACAATTTGAAAATTTGGTGCAGCTCAAAAAGGCAATTATCGAAGACAGAGCCAAAATCGACGAAAAAACGCTCCAATATTTAATTCTATCAATGCCTAATTGCTTGGATGAAGTTATTTCAAAGCGTGGAGGTAATACCCACTATTAAGTAAGAAAAAAATTTATTTGTTCTAATTTTGGAATTTTAAAAAATTATTTGTATTTTAGTGTACCAATAATTATTTTTAAGGCACAAAAATAAGGACCTGAATTTTCTGGGAAAGAATCAGATATTTTAAAAATTTTTATTTTATTTCAATGCATTTTCTCTTTATACATGCGAATAAAATTTAAAAAATAATAGATAAGTAAATACGATTTTCTTTAAAGAAAAATTGAGTGTCCCAATAATTATTTCGACCAAATATACGCGAAAAAAAAAAATGTTAAAACTGATAAATATTTAAAAATTCAACATAAATCAAAAGATAAAATATAGACTAGACTGACAGTTTTCTCTTCGCGTATCAGAATTCTTTTAATTCACAAATAAGGGGACAATCATGAACTTCATCCAAATTTCTAATCATATATAAATCTTCAAACCTATTTCCCATGTTGTCATGCCGTGATTTAACAATCGCTGTGAATGGTTCGATTGATTTCATATTCAAAATATAATAGATGTTTTTTAAATCGAAGATATTTTTATTCTTCCCTTGTAGACACAGATTAATATCATTTAAAATAGCAGTCATGTCGCGTAGAAAAGCCAGATCAAATAAAAAATCTGGATTTTATAGTTGGAAAATAAGATCCTTGGTGTCCTTTTTAATCGTTCTCAAAAAAGCTGGGAATAGCTTTCGGTAAATCAACGAGAGGGAATAAGGCAAAGCAGAGTGTGTGAGCGATAGAAAGAATCAGTAGTGGCTGAAGCTCTAAAGGGACGGTGGTTAGCAGCTGAAAATTAGTTTCATCATTGCGGCTATAATAATGATTCGAACTAATCCAGATTCAGCAATTATCTGGTAGATATGGTCATTCTTTTACGATGCTGCATTTCCGTTTTCAAAATTGTGGACGCCACAGACTTTCGTCTTTTTGTGGTGGTGGTGAACGCGGTCGAAAGTTACTCGAAAAGTAAAAGCGTATATTGTATTTGTGGTAAAAGTGGATGTGTGTAACATGGAAAAGGATTCATTTCCGACCCTATAATAAAGTATATACATATATTCTGGATCAGCATCAATAGCCTAGTCGATATAGCCATGTCTGTCCGTCTGTCTGTCCGTCCGTCTTGTTTGTCGCCCATTGCTCGAAGGCTATAAGAGCTAGAGCAACCAAATTTTATATCCAGACTGATGTGATATCTCACTCCTAGAAAAAATTTTGCCCCGCCCACTTACACCCCCACAAAGGGTGCACATCTGTGTGCACAATTTTGAAGATAACAGAAAACAAAAAATGCAGAATAATAGAGAAAGCAAAATTTCGCACCGCCGCCCTCCGACCCCACAAAAGACAAAAGTCCACAATTTTGAAGATAGAACGATAACGAAAAATACAGTATCGTAGAGAATGAACATATCTACACCAGATTGCCGAATCTGGTTCAGATCGTGTCATTATTGTAGCCACGATGATGAAATGAATTTTCAGCAGCTAGCCGCGTACCTTTAAGCTGTGTTGTTGTTTGAAGTAATGTAGATGTAGATGACAGATGCAAGAAAAAAAATAAAAAATAAAAAAAATGATCAAATATTTTAAAATTCCACATATGTATGTAAGTCACATGTGTGCTGACTGAGTACGGGTATAAAAGTAGTGTCGCTTTAACAGCGACATAATACGTCCTTTCCCGGTACTTTTAATTTAGTTGCACAGTTTGATATCCCATGAGTATAAAAACGATTGGTTGCTCTAGCTCTTTTAGTGTCTGAGAACTAAGCGAAAAACAAGACGGGCATTCGGCCGTTTTCTTGTCTGCGTTACACACGTCAACTTTTACCACAAACATAATATACCCCTTAACTCTTCCTGAAAAATTAGAATAGTTTTTCTAATGTAAAACCGACGACGAAAGAACGTTCGGAGTCGCTGTAAACGCGACTCTACTTTTTTATACCCGTACTCAGTCTGTACACGTGAATTATGTGGAAATTTCAAATGTTTTATCAGTTTTACATTTTACATTTAACATTTGTTTGCTGCATCTGTCATCTACATCTACATCAGTTCTCACAACAACACACGTACACTGCACGAGGCAGCATGTTTGAGCGTGAGTGTGTGTGTGAGAGAATCTGCAGCGACAATCAACCCCAATAAAGGATTTACGTTGCTAGGAGAGGGGGGAAATTGCTGCTGAAAATTCATTTGATCATTGTGGCTACAATAATGATCCGATCTGAACCAATCTGGTAGATATGGTCATTTTCTACGATATTGCATTTTTGGTTTTCTATCTTCAAAATTGTAGATTTTTCGTCTTTTGGGGGCGGGGCGAAATTTTGAAATACAATTTGTTCAGGTTTGGTATCACAGGAGTCTTGGCAGAAAGTTTGGTTGCTCTAGCTCTTTATAGTCTCTGAGATCCAGGCGACACAAAATACAAAACCAAATCGACTCGTTTTTTGTGTGAGTGCAAAGAGAGGGAGCGAAGTTTTTCGTATGTTTTTTCTCTATTGTGGCTGTCGGGTTTCCCAGCCTGATGTTTAGTTAGTGGAGCAGCCTAAAGTAAATCTACCTACAAATGTTTGCTTATTCGATTGAACACTGTATTGTAAAGATTTTAATTGTTTATGCGTCTATGCTGTTCTCCCGCGCGCTCTTTCCCTCTCTCTATCTATCGCTCGCACTCGGCTCAGCAGCAGCCCGAGCTTATTTTTGGTCTCTCTACTTCTTGCAGTGGGGCACGGGCAATTCGGCCCGCCTGCCCTCTAGCAGTCTGGACCTGATCATCATCGCTTTCGGATTATTGTCCACTTAACTCACAAACGCGTACTGCCGCTACTTATTATAAATATAAATAAAATAAAATACATAAAATTGTAGTTCCAATTGAATGATCTTGACTCTTTACTTAAAAAGACAAATTACAACAGCTATTAAAACGCTTAATAGCTCAACATTTGGTGACCCCGACGTGATTGTGCAATAATTAATTGATCAGTACAATCACAAACTGCATTTATAAACAATAAGTTTCGTTCGTTTCGTCTGTTTTTCGCTCTTCTGTACATAGCCAGTGCCATCGACCACATAGCTGCTATACACCAGCCGCTCTTACATACACGAATTGCGCTTGAGGTTCCCGTTTGTTACACGCGTTTCGTTTTGCGTTTCTCTTCCCGCTACGAACGTTTCTAGAGCGGCTGCTGCTATGGACGCTGCCAACGACAACTATAGTGACAGTAACAAGGGAGCAAAACAGGGTGTCTTTTTGAGGATGAAGTCAACGGAACTCTGCGAGAAGGTTAAGAGATTGACTACCGCTTGGGAAGATGAGGCCGCTGTCTCCGATTATTACACACTAGTGGAAAGTTGGAGCAGATTGAGAAACCGATCGGGCAATTTGAGACATTTCACAACGAGCTCGAAGAATTGACTGCAGCGAAATTCACAGTGGACTGTGCGACAGTTTTGAAACGCTTGCCAGTGCTCTCAAGGAAAACTTCGATTCGGCGTGAAATTGATCCGGATTAGCGGCTACATGCCTCCGCATTCAACGGTTGCTGGACCGAATGTAACTTCTGGTTTTGCTGGTTCTCAGCCGCCACCTCGTCGCAGGCCAGCATCATCCCTGCCTCCCATACAATTGCCAAGTTTTAGTGGAGGATATGCGGATTGGACGGACTTTTATTCGATGTTCACCACCATTATCGACAACCATCCAGACCTCTCAATATTGAGAAGTTCCAGCATTTGCGATCTTGCCTGCGTGATTCGGCGTTGGGGAGAGTGCGCGCCCTGGAAATTTCTGACAGCAATTATTATATAGCCTTAGAGTTGTTGGAAAAAAAGGTTTAATAATCGTCGTTTAATCTTTCAGGCGCACATTACTGAAATCCTGGGGCTGCAGTCTGTGGAGAATGGGTCAGTGTCGATGCTTCGGGAGATCTCGGACAAGTTTAACGCTCATATTCGGGCGCTCCAGGCTTTGGGCACTCCTGAGCAGATCGCAGGATGCATCATTGTGCAGGTGCTGCTTAGTAAACTGGATCCAGCGACTCAAGCCAAGTGGGAGGGCGATTAGAGGACTCAGCCTTCGTTAACTTGATTCCGTCATGGGAGTCCATGGCCTCGTTTTTGGAGCAGCGATGCAGGACGTTGGAAACAGTGGATTTCGTTATGACAACTTATGCGCCGAGCGGTCAGGTGGGCAGGAGCAGTAAAGCTAGCCATTCCAAATCCATACTTGCTGCCTTTAAGCAAAACACATCAGGTTGCGTTCTGTGCAATGACAGTACTCACGGAATCCATCATTGTCCCAAGTTTATAGCACTGTCTCCATCAAATCGCTATAAAGAAGCCAAAAGGTGCTCCCTGTGTGTAAATTTCCCTCAAGGCAGGCCATCGGTTGGGTAAATGCAGCTCCAGCAAATGCCGTACCTGTGGGCGTAGGCACCACCTCTCCTGCATTTGGGAGGTCCTGGAGCTACTGCAGCCCATGGTGGATCTGTGCTACTTGACACGTCGTCGCATCTCATCACTGAATCCTCTGCTTCAGCCTCTGCATATTCTGCACTTATTGCCCAGGATCTCAGTAATGATGATGTGCTATTACCCACGGCCACCGTCTAGTCAAAAAAAAATAGTTCTGGGGCCTTCGTTTCTTGCCGAGCGTTGCTAGATTCCGGCTCTCAACTGCATTTAATAACATCCCGTTTAGCTAATCAGCTTCAGCTTCAGAAGATAAAATCATCCACTGCTGTTTCTGGAATAGGCGACTCAGCCTCGTCACTGATGGAATGTCAGTGAAAATAAGCCTTCACTCGTTTGTCGACATACTCGGCTCCCATCACTGCTGTAATCGTCCCTAATATCACTGATCGGCAGCAAGCCGCAGCGTGAACACTTGCAGCTGGATGATCCTGGAAACCTGCCACTCGCCGATCCAGGATATCATATACCTCAGGGCATCGATCTGCTGATTGGTGCAAGACTGTTTTGGAGCTCTTATGTGCTGGGCAATTCAAGCTTTCGCCAGGATTACCAATACTTCAGGAAACTCTCTTGGGATGGGTCGTGTCTGGAGGTTGTGATCGAGTCAAAAAACGTGTCGTTGATGAGCTTAACAAGACCCCAACATCCGATTTATATGCGAAACCCTGCAGATTCTGTTGAAAGACAGGTTTCAACGGGGGAGGATGTCGGGTTTCCCAGCCTGATGTTTAGTTAGTGGAGCAGCCTAAAGTAAATCTACCTACAAATGTTTTTATTCGATTGAACACTGTATTGTAAAGATTTTAATTGTTTATGCGTCTATGCTGTTCTCCCGCGCGCTCTTTCCCTCTCTCTATCTATCGCTCGCACTCGGCTCAGCAGCAGCCCGAGCTTATTTTTGGTCTCTCTACTTCTTGCAGTGGGGCACGGGCAATTCGGCCCGCCTGCCCTCTAGCAGTCTGGACCTGATCATCATCGCTTTCGGATTATTGTCCACTTAACTCACAAACGCGTACTGCCGCTACTTATTATAAATATAAATAAAATAAACGAGAGAGAACGTACGGAGTCGCTTCGAACGCGACTCTACTTTATACCCGTACTCAGTGATTTATGTGGAATTTTAAAATGTTTTATAAGTTTTTTACATTTTACATTTTTGCTACATCAGTCATCTACTTCATCTACATCACTTCTCACAACAACACACGCACACTGCACGAGGCAGCATGTTTGAGCGTGAGTGTGTGTGTGAGAGAATCTGCTGCGACAATCAGCCCCAATAAATGACTTACGGCGCAAGTGGAAGGGGACAGCTCGTAGCTGAAAATTCATTTGATCATTGTGGCTACAATAATGATCCGATCTGAACCAAATTCGGGAATCTGGTAGATATGGTCATTCTCTACAATACTGCATTTTTTATTTTTTCTATCTTCAAAATTGTGGATTTTTCGTATTTTGGGGGCGGGAGTGGGCGTGGCAAAATTTTGAAATAAACTTGCACTGAAGCGATATCACAGGAGTCTAGGCAAAAATTTGGTTGTTCTAGCTCTTATAGTCTCTGAGAACGAGGCGCTCATTTGTACGAAAAACCAAAAATTACTCGATTTTGTGTGAGTGCGAAAGGGATGGAGCGAAGTTTTGCGTATGTTTTTGTCTATTGTGGCTATATTAATGATCCGATCCGATTCAGATTTGGGCCCCTGATAGATATGGGCTGTCTCTATGATTCTGCATTTTTAGTTTTTGTTATTTTCAAAATTGTGGACGCCACAGATATGCGCCCTTTGTGGGGGGCGGAAGTGGGCAGGTCTGAAATTTTAAACTTTTTCTAGGAGTGAGAGAACACATCAGTCTGGAAAAAAAAATTTGGTTGCTCTATCTCTTTTTAGCCTTCGAGCAATGGGCGACGAACAAGACGGACAGACGGACAGACGGACAGACGGACGGACGAACGAGGGCTATATCGACTCGGCTATTGATGCTGATCAAGAATATATATACTTTTATATGGTCGGAAATTACTCCTTCTCTATGTTACACACATCCACTTTTACCACAAATACAATATACCCTTTTACTTTCTTCAGTACGGGTATAAATACATAAAATTGTAGTTCAATTAAATGATCTTGACTCTTTACTTAAAAGACAAATTACAACAGCTATTAAAAAACGCTTAATAGCTTAACAGTGGCTATATTAATCCGATCCGATTCAGATTTGGACCCCTGATAGATAAAAAGGTCTTTCTCTATGATTCTGCATTTTTCGTTTTTCTGTTATCTTTAAAATTGTCGACGCCACAGATGTGTGGCCTTTCTGGGGCGGAAGTGGGTGGGGCGGAAATTTTTAAATCGTTTTCTAAGAGTGAAATATAACATCAGTATGGAAAAAAAAAATTTGGTTGCTCTATCTCTTTTAGCCTTCGAGCAATGGGCGACGATCAAGACGGACAGACGGGGCTATATCGACTCGGCTATTGATGCTGATTAAGAATATATATACTTTATAGGGTCGGAAATTATTCCTTCTCATGTTACACACATCCACTTTTACCACAAATGCAAATGGTGTAAAGATTTATTTGGAGGGTCGAAAGTCAATATTACGATCGATATTACGGTCGATCGAAATTCAATATTACGATTATATTCTTAAAAATTCATACTTTATACAATCCACCTTAAGCCTAGCTAACCCCTTCTACATGTCAACCACTCCTGCGGAGGCATGTTGTCTTCGGCCACGAGGACGAGGTCTGCCTCCGCACCTCCGAGGTCTTGGCCCGCACCTGCAGCTTTGGGACATATTCGCGGGACAATCGCCGCCAAAACGCCTGCCTGACTGACGAAACAAGTCGCCATCGCCGCAAAGCAGCTGAGAATCTCCTGGTCCGCAGTCCGCAGTGCTGGGGGCGATGAGCGACCCGCCTGTCAGCAGGAGCCCGGGCGTGAGGGCCTCGCCGTCGCCGTGGCTGATGGCTCCCAGCGGCATGGAGTTCAGCATGGCCTCGATCCCGGCGAGTACCGTGGCTCGTCTGCGGTCAGCAGCGCGCTG
>CM019044.1:29245453-29284812 GCA_009664405.1 Drosophila bifasciata
ATCTGCAGCGACAATCAACCCCAATAAAGGATTTACGTTGCTAGGAGAGGGGGAAATTGCTGCTGAAAATTCATTTGATCATTGTGGCTACAATAATGATCCGATCTGAACCAATCTGGTAGATATGGTCATTTTCTACGATATTGCATTTTTGTTTTTTTTCTATCTTCAAAATTGTAGATTTTTCGTCTTTTGGGGGCGGGGCGAAATTTTTGAAATGCACTTGTTCAGGTTTGGTATCACAGGAGTCTTGGCAGAAAGTTTGGTTGCTCTAGCTCTTATAGTCTCTGAGATCCAGGCGACACAAAATACAAAAACCAAATCGACTCGTTTTTGTGTGAGTGCAAAAAGAGAGGGAGCGAAGTTTTTCGTATGTTTTTCTCTATTGTGGCTGTCGGGTTTCCCAGCCTGATGTTTAGTTAGTGGAGCAGCCTAAAGTAAATCTACCTACAAATGTTTGCTTATTCGATTGAACACTGTATTGTAAAGATTTTAATTGTTTATGCGTCTATGCTGTTCTCCCCGCGCGCTTTTCCCTCTCTCTATCTATCGCTCGCACTCGGCTCAGCAGCAGCCCGAGCTTATTTTGGTCTCTCTACTTCTTGCAGTGGGGCACGGGCAATTCGGCCCGCCTGCCCTCTAGCAGTCTGGACCTGATCATCATCGCTTTCGGATTATTGTCCACTTAACTCACAAACGCGTACTGCCGCTACTTATTATAAATATAAATAAAATAAAATACATAAAATTGTAGTTCCAATTGAATGATCTTGACTCTTTACTTAAAAGACAAATTACAACAGCTATTAAAAACGCTTAATAGCTCAACATTTGTGACCCCGACGTGATTGTGCAATAATTAATTGATCAGTACAATCACAAACTGCATTTATAAACAATAAGTTTCGTTCGTTCGTCTGTTTTCGCTCTTCTGTACATAGCCAGTGCCATCGACCACATAGCTGCTATACACCAGCCGCTCTTACATACACGAATTGCGCTTGAGGTTCCCGTTTGTTACACGCGTTTCGTTTTGCGTTTCTCTTCCCGCTACGAACGTTTCTAGAGCGGCTGCTGCTATGGACGCTGCCAACGACACTATAGTGACAGTAACAAGGGAGCAAAACAGGGTGTCTTTTTTGAGGATGAAGTCAACGGAACTCTGCGAGAAGGTTAAGAGATTGACTACCGCTTGGGAAGATGAGGCCGCTGTCTCCGATTATTACACACTAGTGGGAAAGTTGGAGCAGATTGAGAAACCGATCGGGCAATTTGAGACATTTCACAACGAGCTCGAAGAATTGGACTGCAGCGAAATTCACAGTGGACTGTGCGACAGTTTTGAAACGCTTGCCAGTGCTCTCAAGGCTTCGATTCGGCGTGAAATTGATCGGATTAGCGGCTACATGCCTCCGCATTCAACGGTTGCTGGACCGAATGTAACTTCTGGTTTTGCTGGTTCTCAGCCGCCACCTCGTCGCAGGCCAGCATCATCCCTGCCTCCCATACAATTGCCAAGTTTTAGTGGAGGATATGCGGATTGGACGGACTTTTATTCGATGTTCACCACCATTATCGACAACCATCCAGACCTCTCCAATATTGAGAAGTTCCAGCATTTTGCGATCTTGCCTGCGTGATTCGGCGTTGGAGACAGTGCGCGCCCTGGAAATTTCTGACAGCAATTATTATATAGCCTTAGAGTTGTTGGAAAAAAGGTTTAATAATCGTCGTTTAATCTTTCAGGCGCACATTACTGAAATCCTGGGGCTGCAGTCTGTGGAGAATGGGTCAGTGTCGATGCTTCGGGAGATCTCGGACAAGTTTAACGCTCATATTCGGGCGCTCCAGGCTTTGGGCACTCCTGAGCAGATCGCAGGATGCATCATTGTGCAGGTGCTGCTTAGTAAACTGGATCCAGCGACTCAAGCCAAGTGGGAGGAGCGATTAGAGGACTCAGCCTTCGTTAACTTGATTCCGTCATGGGGAGTCCATGGCCTCGTTTTTGGAGCAGCGATGCAGGACGTTGGAAACAGTGGATTTCGTTATGACAACTTATGCGCCGAGCGGTCAGGTGGGCAGGAGCAGTAAAGCTAGCCATTCCAAATCCATACTTGCTGCCTTTAAGCAAAACACATCAGGTTGCGTTCTGTGCAATGACAGTACTCACGGAATCCATCATTGTCCCAAGTTTATAGCACTGTCTCCATCAAATCGCTATAAAGAAGCCAAAAGGTGCTCCCTGTGTGTAAATTTCCTCAAGGCAGGCCATCGGTTGGGTAAATGCAGCTCCAGCAAATGCCGTACCTGTGGGCGTAGGCACCACACTCTCCTGCATTTGGGAGGTCCTGGAGCTACTGCAGCCCATGGTGGATCTGTGCTACTTTGACACGTCGTCGCATCTCATCACTGAATCCTCTGCTTCAGCCTCTGCATATTCTGCACTTATTGCCCAGGATCTCAGTAATGATGATGTGCTATTACCCACGGCCACCGTCCTAGTCAAAAATAGTTCTGGGGCCTTCGTTTCTTGCCGAGCGTTGCTAGATTCCGGCTCTCAACTGCATTTAATAACATCCCGTTTAGCTAATCAGCTTCAGCTTCAGAAGATAAAATCATCCACTGCTGTTTCTGGAATAGGCGACTCCAGCCTCGTCACTGATGGAATGTCAGTGAAAATAAGCCTTCACTCTCGTTTGTCGACATACTCGGCTCCCATCACTGCTGTAATCGTCCCTAATATCACTGATCGGCAGCCAAGCCGCAGCGTGAACACTTGCAGCTGGATGATCCCTGGAAACCTGCCACTCGCCGATCCAGGATATCATATACCTCAGGGCATCGATCTGCTGATTGGTGCAAGACTGTTTTGAGCTCTTATGTGCTGGGCAATTCAAGCTTTCGCCAGGATTACCAATACTTCAGGAAACTCTCTTTGGGATGGGTCGTGTCTGGAGGTTGTGATCGAGTCAAAAACGTGTCGTTGATGAGCTTAACAAGACCCCAACATCCGATTTATATGCGAAACCCTGCAGATTCTGTTGAAAGACAGGTTTCAACGGGGGAGGATGTCGGGTTTCCCAGCCTGATGTTTAGTTAGTGGAGCAGCCTAAAGTAAATCTACCTACAAATGTTTGCTTATTCGATTGAACACTGTATTGTAAAGATTTTAATTGTTTATGCGTCTATGCTGTTCTCCCGCGCGCTCTTTCCCTCTCTCTATCTATCGCTCGCACTCGGCTCAGCAGCAGCCCGAGCTTATTTTTGGTCTCTCTACTTCTTGCAGTGGGGCACGGGCAATTCGGCCCGCCTGCCCTCTAGCAGTCTGGACCTGATCATCATCGCTTTCGGATTATTGTCCACTTAACTCACAAACGCGTACTGCCGCTACTTATTATAAATATAAATAAAATAAACGAGAGAGAACGTACGGAGTCGCTTCGAACGCGACTCTACTTTTATACCCGTACTCAGTGATTTATGTGGAATTTTAAAATGTTTTATAAGTTTTTACATTTTACATTTTTTGCTACATCAGTCATCTACTTCATCTACATCACTTCTCACAACAACACACGCACACTGCACGAGGCAGCATGTTTGAGCGTGAGTGTGTGTGTGAGAGAATCTGCTGCGACAATCAACCCCAATAAATGACTTACGGCGCAAGTGGAAGGGGACAGCTCGTAGCTGAAAATTCATTTGATCATTGTGGCTACAATAATGATCCGATCTGAACCAAATTCGGGAATCTGGTAGATATGGTCATTCTCTACAATACTGCATTTTTATTTTTTCTATCTTCAAAATTGTGGATTTTCGTATTTTGGGGGCGGGAGTGGGCGTGGCAAAATTTTGAAATAAACTTGCACTGAAGCGATATCACAGGAGTCTAGGCAAAAAAATTTGGTTGTTCTAGCTCTTATAGTCTCTGAGAACGAGGCGCTCATTTGTACGAAAAACCAAAATTACTCGATTTTGTGTGAGTGCGAAAGGGATGGAGCGAAGTTTTTGCGTATGTTTTTGTCTATTGTGGCTATATTAATGATCCGATCCGATTCAGATTTGGGCCCCTGATAGATATGGGCTGTCTCTATGATTCTGCATTTTTAGTTTTTGTTATTTTCAAAATTGTGGACGCCACAGATATGCGCCCTTTGTGGGGGCGGAAGTGGGCGGGTCTGAAATTTTAAACTTTTTTCTAGGAGTGAGAGAACACATCAGTCTGGAAAAAAAATTTGGTTGCTCTATCTCTTTTAGCCTTCGAGCAATGGGCGACGAACAAGACGGACAGACGGACAGACGGACAGACGGACGGACAGACAGGGCTATATCGACTCGGCTATTGATGCTGATCAAGAATATATATACTTTATATGGTCGGAAATTACTCCTTCTCTATGTTACACACATCCATTTTTACCATTAAATACAATATACCCTTTTACTCTTCGAGTACGGGTATAAATACATAAAATTGTAGTTCCAATTAAATGATCTTGACTCTTTACTTAAAAGACAAATTACAACAGCTATTAAAAACGCTTAATAGCTTAACAGTGGCTATATTAATCCGATCCGATTCAGATTTGGACCCCTGATAGATAAGGTCTTTCTCTATGATTCTGCATTTTTCGTTTTCTGTTATCTTTAAAATTGTCGACGCCACAGATGTGTGGCCTTTCTGGGGGCGGAAGTGGGTGGGGCGAAATTTTAAATCGTTTTTCTAAGAGTGAAATATAACATCAGTATGGAAAAAAAAATTTGGTTGCTCTATCTCTTTTAGCCTTCGAGCAATGGGCGACGATCAAGACGGACAGACAGGGCTATATCGACTCGGCTATTGATGCTGATTAAGAATATATATACTTTATAGGGTCGGAAATTATTCCTTCTCTATGTTACACACATCCACTTTTACCACAAATGCAAATGGTGTAAAGATTTATTTGGAGGGTCGAAAGTCAATATTACGATCGATATTACGGTCGATCGAAATTCAATATTACGATTATATTCTTAAAATTCATACTTTATACAATCCACCTTAAGCCTAGCTAACCCCTTCTACATGTCAACCACTCCTGCGGAGGCATGTTGTCTTCGGCCACGAGGACGAGGTCTGCCTCCGCACCTCCGAGGTCTTGGCCCGCACCTGCAGCCCCAGGACATATTCGCGGGACAATCGCCGCCAAAACGCCTGCCTGACTGACGAAACAAGTCGCCATCGCCGCAAGCAGCTGAGAATCTCCTGGTCCGCAGTCCGCAGTGCTGGGGGCGATGAGCGACCCGCCTGTCAGCAGGAGCCCGGGCGTGAGGGCCTCGCCGTCGCCGTGGCTGATGGCTCCCAGCGGCATGGAGTTCAGCATGGCCTCGATCCCGACGAGTACCGTGGCTCGTCTGCGGTCAGCAGCGCGCTGCCTACTGCCCGTAGAAGTAGGTTCTTCGCAGACTTCACACCTGCCTCCCATGTGCGGCGCTCGAGGCGGTATGAACGCAAATTCGCATCCGCCTCTTGATACGAATCCGGCAACTTCGTCTGCCTCTTCCTCGAGCGCCTTCCGCAGAGCGCTGAGGTGGCGGCTCGCTCCGACGAAATTCGTCGCGTTGTCGCAATGGACGGTCTGGGGATATCCTCGGCGACCGACGAACTTTTGGAAAGCCAAAAAAAGGATTAATGGTCAAGTCTGAGACAAGCTCTAAGTGAATAACGAGAAAGAACGTACGGAGTCGCTTCGAACGCGACTCTACTTTTATACCCGTACTCAGTCAGTACACATGTGATTTATGTGGAATTTTAAAATGTTTTATCAGTTTTTACATATTACATTTTTTGCTACATCTGTCATCGACATCTACATCTACATCATCTACATCAGTTCTCACAACAACACACGTACACTGCACGAGGCAGCGTGAGCGTGAGTGTGCGTGTGAGAGAAGCTGCAGCAACAATCAACCACAATAATTGACTTACTCTGCAAGAGGAGTGGGGGGGATTGCTGCTAAAATTCATTTGATCATTGTGGCTACAATAATGATCCGATCTGAACCAAATTCGGGAATCTGGTAGATATGGTCATTTTCTACAATACTGTATTTTTGGTTTTTTCTATCTTCAAAATTGTGGATTTTTCGTCTTTTGGGTGGGGCGGAAGGGGCGGGGCGAAATTTTGAAATACACTTGTTCAGGTTTGGTATCACAGGAGTCTTGGCCAAAAGTTTGGTTGCTCTAGCTCTTATAGACTCTGAGATCAGGCGACACAAAATACAAAAAAACCAAAACGACTCGATTTTGTGTGAGTGCGAAAGGGATGGAGCGAGTTTTTTTGTATGTTTTTGTCTATTGTGGCTATATTAGTTATCCGATCCGATTCAGATTTGGGCCCCTGATAGATATGGTCTTTCTCTATGATTCTGCATTTTCGTTTTCTGCTATCTTCAAAATTGTGGACGCCACAGATGTGCGCCCTTTGTGGGGGGCGGAAGTGGGCGGGGCGAAATTTTGACTTTCACTTTTCTAGGAGTGAGATATCACATCAGTCTGGAAAAAATTTGATTGGTCTAGCTCTAATAGCCTTCGAGCAATGAGTGAAAAACAAGACGGACGGACAGACATGGCTATATCGACTCGGCTATTGATGCTGATCAAGAATATATATACTTTATGGGGTCGGAAACGCCTCCTTCTGTGTGTTACACACATCCACTTTTACCACAAATACAATATACCCTTTTACTCTTCGAGTACGGGTATAAAAATTGGTATTGTGCAGATGACGAACATAGCTCCGCCGAATTGAGCGCTTCGTCAAAAGCAAAGGAAACTTGGCATTTTATGATATAGGAGCTTTAGCTAGTCGCCCCCTCTATCCTCCACAACGAAAAAGTACACCAAGTACCAGTGTCTTCATGGATGAATTGGTTCAACCGAATCCTTCGATGACATCTACCAACTCCGAACTTTCCACGGCAGCGGTCAGTCCGACCGATGTCTTCCACTTCTCCAGCATCTTCCGACGGCTCGAAATTAGGGTTTTTAGGCCAACTCTCTTCCTCATCCTTCAGAAATTATGGTCCTTCGAACCATATTGACGGAACGATTTCTTTGACGTCACAACATCTTGACACAATGTCTGCTGAGTTTTGTTCTGTCGGGAAATGGCGCCACGTAGCTTCATCTGACCACTCCTGAATCTCAGCCACCCTATTTGAAACGAACGATGCGAAATGGATGCGACCGAATCCAGTGAATCAGAGTCTGACCAATAAACAGCTCGTTCGATAGGGACCTTTAATAGGGGCTTGATTCTGTGGCAGAGATCCGCAAGTAGGTGAGCGGCACATAACTCAAGCCTTGGGAGCGTTTTTGGTCTTGAGCGGCGCTACTTTGGACTTTGACGTCAACAACGATATCTTCAAACCTTTTGCAGTTCTGCTACGTAAGTAGACGCACGCTCCATAAACTCTCATGGAGTCGTCCGCGAAGGCATGTATCTGGACAGGTGACATCGGATCGGAATACACAAACCGAGGTATTGATATCTCTTCCAATTGCGACAGTGTGTTTTTCAACATATTCCATGCTGTTTCCAAATGCATCGGAATCGACGCATCCCAATCTAGTTTGTTAATCCAAAGTTCCTGCAATAAGATCTTGCCCTTTATGACAATAGGACTTCACAATCCAAGGGGGTCGAACAACTTCGATGTCACCGACAGTATGCTCCGTTTTGTCGCTCGGAGACCCATGACTTCATTGTCAATTCTGAACTGAAAGGCGTCTTCATTATGCAACCATGAAATTCCTAACGCCTTGGTCGATTCTGAATCCGAGATCGTTATGGGCTTGACTGTGCTCTCAGATGCGGTAATCTCAGGTGAGTTCGAAAACCACTTCGCAGGGTTCTGAAGAACCTAATATACTTCGGACTTAATTGCCCTTAGCTCCTCTACGCATGCAGCACCAGTCAACATGTCATCAACGTAAAAGTCGGACCCAATAAAGTCAGCAGCTTTAGGGAATGATAGTTTTGCAGACTCACTCAACCTTTTAGACACCGGATAGCCAAGAAGGGGCTGGTCCATCATCTGAAACTGCCTTTCTGCTTCATTCACCATTACTTGGCGATACATCTTTTTTACGTCGGCAGTCAGGGCGAACCTGTGCAGACAGAAGCGAAGCAACGTTGAGTATAATTCCTCTTGAATAGTCGGTCCGACCATCAGAATCTCATTCAAGGCCACCTGAGAGGACGTCTTTGACGACGCATCGAACACGACGAAGCTTGGTATACGTACTTTGGGGCCGAAGGACACACTGTTTCCACAACACGTAACGTAGTGTGGAGTAGAAGGAACAGTATTTTTCGTCAGCGGCATATGACCTATGGAGATGTACTCTTCCATGAATTCCAAGTACATTTTTTTCAACTAAGGGTCTCGAGACATTCTTCTTTCGAGCGACAAAACCGCCGTTTCGTAACTTCAAAGGAGTTGCCCAAAACAATTTGGAGCTGATTTAAACGGCAGCCTTACTTCGAACCGACCTGATGGCAATACCTGAGTCGTCTTCCGAAAGTAATTTTCACATAACGTGTGCTCAGGCGAAATAAGTTTCTTTGGAGATGGCATTTCTTCCAGTGAACTCTTCACTGCAACTTAAACTGCTTGCAGTTTGGGGGGCAGAACTTTCGGAAACATATTTTCCCGAAACAACCCAGCCAAGAAGTGTCTTCTGAAGAGTTGGATAGTCAGGACCTTGCTTGATTTGACCAGCAGCTAATAACTCAAAGAATGATTCAGCTCCAATCAGCATATTCTTTGTGGCTTGTAGAAATAGTGGCCTTCCAGTGGCCCTCTGGAATTCTCTGGAATTTTCCAATGAGTTACATTAACGGACTGGTCAGGGTGATGACCTGAAATTGATTTCAGGATCCAGAAATCAAAGGAGAACTCGCTACCATTTATGCGCGACTTCACCACTGTGTGTATTTTATTCTTAACTTAAGAATTGGATTTACCAATACCAAGCAAGTAAGCGGTGGGCGAGGTCTTCCGTGATGAAGTTTGTCTGGGATCCAGAATCAAGGAGAGCTCTGGCCAAAATGTGTTCACCGGATTTTGTTCGAAGCCAGAATCACCTTGTCCAATGACGTCGCATGCAGAGCATGTGAGGTGGAAGGGTGATCCTGATTTAAAGGAGGAGAGGAACTCTCTGAGGTGTCGGCAACGCACGATTGTCCGTCACCTTGTATCGATGCAACAATGTTTGATGTGAGCGGCCGCAAACTCGACATTTGACGACCTTGCATCTTACACCAGTGTGACCCTTTTGCAGACAATTAATACACACGGATAAAGACTTTGTGAACTCGAACCTTTACATAACCGAGAGACGTGAGAATTGCGCACAGTTGGGCACTACATGGTCTCCCCGAATTGCAATAGCTGCATGTCCGCTGAGCTCTACTGTTTGGGGAAGTGGCAGAACAAGAAAATGAACTGCGATTGTGCGGCTTGCTTGGCATGACTTTGTTTTGCTTTGGCTTTGTCGACTCTTCCGCAGACATATCGACGATTTAAAACTTTTTCAAAATCGAAAACAGTGGCAACGTTTCAAAGTCAAGCTGTTCTTCCCACTTCTATCTAGTTACTGGGTCGACTCTACTCAAAACGAGATGAATGAGCATTGCGAGATTTTTGGCAGATTAAACAGTGCGGAGATTTGGTATGAAAATATTAAACACTCGTTGTCGTATACTCGCTTTAGGCTGGCCATAGCCCTTGCATAATTGGCCTCGGTGACTTGGAACGCCTTTATTGTTCCTAATGCTTCATTAGAGAGGCAATAAATCAAATGATTAAATTTTTCGATCACCGGTATACTATCATTATTATGAACGAGAGCCTCAAAAAGGCTAATAAAATGTTTAAACTCCGAATATTTACCCCTAAATTTCGGTGGGGCCAATTTCGGAAGTTGAGCACGAGTTGGGGCCGTAGAAGCAGATACCGAGGGCAGCGTGTTGCTTGATATCTTCAAGGCATCGATAAGCGAATTATCTTTGCCTTGGTTACAATGCCCATTTCTTCGAGCTCGGCTCCACATTCATCTTTGCTATCAATATCTTCTATTTACTCCTGCAATAGGTTGACGTCATTAATAGCAGAATTCAAAACATCGAGTCTACATTGCAGCTCTATCAACTGCAATGGGATCAACACACCTTCTAAGCGATCTTCTAAGCGGCGAATGCTTTTGACTCGAATTTTGAGCTTAGTTAATCGAGAAAAATAAATAATAAATGTCCAAAAGAACGAAACAAAAAGAGCCAAAAAATGATATACTCTCACACTGTAGGGTAGCGCGTCACTTTCCAAGTGAGAGCCGCAAAAAAAATATACCCCTCACAATGTAGGGTAGCGCGTCACTTGCAAAGTGACAACAAAACAGTATACCCTCAGAAAACAGGGTAGCGCGTCACTTGTCGCTTCCAACAACTAAACAGAAAGCACCAGTGCACTGCACTATGGGCAAAAAACCAGTTTTTGGTGAATAAACTCTAGTTTATAAGATATCAACTTGAATTTTTTTTGGTGAATTATCAAAAGTTAAATAAAATTTTGATTTTTGGTTTGTTTTTGGAATTTATCCTCCGCACAGTGGGTAAAAAAAAATAATTTTTAATTAAATAATTTTTAACAATTTTAATTTCAATTAAATTTAGTAAAACATGAACAAAAGAAGTTAAATGCAGTTATACATTTATTCAGGATCCATTGTTAAATTTATAGAATACTGAAAAAATTGTTTATTACTTTTTGTGAAAACTCTAAAATTTTAACTTATTACTATACATATTTCTTTTCTTAATATTTTTTAATTTTCTATTTCATCTGAATCTGTCTCTAAATCTATATCAAAAGTGTCACTTCTATCATCATTATCATATTCTTCATCTGTATAATCTTCGCACGAATTTTGGGATGTACCTCCGTCTATGTGGCCAAGGCCTAAGGATATGATTGGTGACTCCAAAAGATCGACAACCTCTGCTGGCAGGCGCATCCTGTTGGTTTTTGTAATGCAAATACTAGATAGTAAGGGATCAGATGAATCCATAGCTCTGTGAAATATATCTGACATATTGTCAAGCCGGCTACATTTTCTGGCATGATATTTTCTGTCAGCCTTGAAAAGTGTCTTGCTTCGGAAGCACTTTCTGCTAAGGAGCCAACAGGAAAAATTTATTTTTCAATGATGATGTATCCATGTATTAAAATTTTTGTGTACTGTTGGCGACATGGGGTACCAAAAGTAATTAGCCCTTTACATAGTGAACGTTCCAGAACAGAATATTTTGCGATTGTTGCTTTCCCAAACTTCAAGAAGAGCCGCGTGACCAAAACACATATGTTGCTAGATAAATACAAGTTTTTCGAAAAGGAGCAAAAAAAGTAGCAAAAATGGTTAATTGTATTATAACAAGGACACTTTTGTCGTTAATTTCACGTTCTTACTCGTTTGCTAGTCTGTGCTAATGATTAGTTATACTCCACAAAACACAAACACAATAGTTAGTACAAATCTATAAAGATACACATATAAAACAGCTCACAGTTGGACAACAAGACACATAATTCAAAACATATAAGCTAATGTACATTAATAAATACCTTCGCAAGGATCTTCCATGTTCATATTTATGAATATTGTTTTTCCCACAGCAGAACAATTACACAAATTTTGCAAATTTTTTTCGCGCCAATTTGCCAAATTGCAAAGTTTCTCAAACAGCTGACTTTGTTGCTGTGGCAACACTATAGGGTTGCCACCTAAAATTTTTGTATGGCGGTTTTTTATACCCGTACTCGAAGAGTAAAAGGGTATATTGTATTTGTGCTAAAAGTGGATGTGTGTAACATAGAGAAGGAGTAATTTCCGACCATATAAAGTATATATATTCTTGATCAGCATCAATAGCCGAGTCGATATAGCCCTGTCTGTCCGTCCGTCTGTCCGTCCGTCCGTCTTGTTTGTCGCCCATTGCTCGAAGGCTAAAAGAGATAGAGCAACCAAATTTTTTCCAGACTGATGTGTTCTCTCACTCCGCGAAAAAAGTTTAAAAATTCCGCCCCGCCCACTTCCGCCCTCACAAAGGGCGCACATCTGTGGCGTCCACAATTTTGAAAATAACAAAAACTAAAAATGCAGAATCATAGAGACAGCCCATATCTATCAGGGGCCCAAATCTGAATCGGATCGGATCATTAATATAGCCACAATAGACAAAAACATACGCAAAAACTTCGCTCCATCCCTTTCGCACTCACACAAAATCGAGTCGATTTGGTTTTTGTATTTTGTGTAGCCTGGATCTCAGAGACTATAAGAGCTAGAGCAACCAAACTTTTGGCCAAGACTCCTGTGATACCAAACCTGAACAAGTGTATTTCAAAATTTCGCCCCGCCCCCTTCCGCCACCACAAAAAGACGAAAATCCACAATTTTGAAGATAGAAAAAAATAAAAATGCAGTTTTGTAGAGAATGACCATATCTACCAGATTCCCGAATTTGGTTCAGATCGGATCATTATTATAGCCACAATGATGAAAATGAATTTTCAGCAGCAATCCCCCACCTCCTCTTGCGGCGTAAGTCAATTATTGGGGTTGATTGTCGCAGCAGATTCTCTCACACACACACTCACGCTCAAACATGCTGCCTCGTGCAGTGTACGTGTGTTGTTGTGAGAACTGATGTAGATGATGTAGATGTAGATCTCGATGACAGATGTAGCAAAAATGTAAAATGTAAAACTGATCAAACATTTTAAAATTCCACATAAATCACTGAGTACGGGTATAAAAGTAGAGTCGCGTTCGAAGCGACTCCGTACGTTCTCTCTCGTTTTTAATTATGGTATCTAGATTCAATTAACATGGGCCATTCTTAAAAAATTAATTTAAAAAATAAATAGGTTTTTGCACCTAAACCGGGATTTTTACCCATAGTGCACTGGTGCACTGCAGTGGCGGCTAAGCGAAAACGAGAAACGAAAATAATGCACCTGTGAAGCTGCTGTTATGTATTTATGTATGTATGTATGTGGAGAAGTAAGTAAGTGTTATACACCGCGGCTTAATGTTAAATGTTTAAATGTTAAAATTTTTCCGAAAATACATTTAAAAGTAGGGATCAACGAAATAATTGTATTATTTAAATTTAAAAAATGTGTACAAAGTTTTTATTTGCAAAGATCTGATGTTGCAAGTAAATTACAAGTACATTTAACGGCGCTTACATAAAATTGGAGGCACCGAATTAAATGAAAATCAACAGTAAAATTTGTATACTCTTTCATTAAATTATTTACTTCATTGAGACATTCCAATACGATGATATTCAGTTAAGCTCATTCACAAATGCGGATTCTAATTCAGCAATAAATTTATCGTCAGCAGAATTTTCACGTTTTAAAGTTACTGTAGACTTAGCATCTCCATAATCGCAATGTGTTGAGCTAACCCCATCTGAATTATGTATTAACATCTCATTTCTCAAGGGTAATAACATTATTTTCTGTTCTTTACTTTTTGTTGGGATACAGATACTGTTTTCCGCGTGGCTTTCAGAAATATTTTCCCTAATACCTATCTGTTGATTTAAACTACGGTGCCTTGTGCTGTCTTGCTCGTTAATAATTTGGTTTGTTAAAGTTTTTGAATTCGATTTATGCTCATCGATTTCATTTACAGATATAACATTTTCATTTTGTTCACTATTATAGTTCAATGGGACTTTAAAATCTATCGATGATATACAATTTGTACTTTTATTTATAGTGAACTCCATTTGGTCCTCACTTCCTTGAATGTAATGCATAGTTCTTGAATCTTTAAAACAAAGATCTTCCTTCTGGGGATGGAGCGATGATTCCAGCGCTTCAAATAATGCTTGAGAATTTAGGCGTACTTCAAGACAATTTTCAAATAAACGCGATTCATCTAAAAAGCACAATAAAATTTCGGATGGTGCAGGACATCTGTAATTTCTCGACTTCAATAGAAACATTAAAATTTTATATATTTCCCAGCGGCAATTCCAAAGTTTAGTCGAAAATTCGGATTTCATAGGCTCTGCATGCATTTCAATACATACATCCAGTAGAGCGTTGTGTACCTTCTGTTTAACAAGGTGAAAAAATTAAAAACTTAAAATAAAAAAAATAAACCTTACTTTCCTTCATAATAGAGTTCCGTAATAAATGACCAGACGATGTTAGAATTATGTAAAGGCAAGAAACGGCTTCCTTATGAAGCAATTTCTCATTTTCACTAAAAAGAAATGCTCTTAAATGTGGACAATGGGGTCTTTTGTATTGACTAAAAAAACAAAAACGTATCATTTACTATTTACGTTCTATTACTCAATTGTTACCTCTTTTTGACGGTCGCTGCGATATATCATCTAATATTTCGTTTATAAGGGTCTCCGAGATTAGTTCGCAATGACTTCCTTCTTTTAAGTTCGAGCTCCATAATGATATTGTTTTGTAAACCACAAATCGAAATTTACTAGAAATAAATTAATTAATAATAATAAAATTGAAATTTGTATTCCTCAACTAATAAATTCTGAAAAAAATATTTCATTAAAATAAAGTGTGTTTTGAAAGGAAAAGTTCTACAGTTTTAGTCTGCTCAAGTACGTCGAGCAACAATGTGCAATACGCAAAGTAAATGTTTAACGTTGTCGCAGAAGATGTATGTTGGTTGTGTAAACGGCTTAGTTGTTTTTGTACCCGTACTCGAAGAGTCAAAGGGTATATTGTATTTTGAAAGCGTTCCCGACCCCATAAAAGTATGTACACTTCGCGTCATCAGGTTAGCGCCCCTTTACACACATTTTTTCTTTTGCTTTTTCTCTTTGCCTATTGCACGTAACTTCTTAGTTTTTGTTTTGATTTTGTTATTCTTATATGAGATCTCTCTCATAATAAAATAAAGCACCAGAGAAGAACCGTTATGTTTTATTTTATTTTCTGCTTTATTTTCGCAAAGAATGCGTGCACTTATTTTGCGTCATCAGATTAGCGCCGCCAAATGCAATTTTAGTTATTTTGCTTATTTTGGCAATTACAGTCACCAAATTTTTGTGAAGCATTACGTATTCAATATCTTTAAATAAACGTACAGTATGGGTAAAGGAACAGTTTTGTCTTTGGTTGAAAAATCAAAGATTGAGGCATACTTTGAATCTGGACTATCCAACCATAAAATGGCGGAAAAGACAGGAAGACACAGAAAAACAATTGTCAATTTTCTTAAAAATAAAGAAAGCTATGGAAAAAACTACAAAGGCGGCAATAATAAAGTGATTTCACAAGCAGATAGAAGAGCAATACTTCGGGAAGCTTCGAATTCGCACGAATCGACCACCAAGATAAGGAAAAAAAACCGGTGTTAAGGCGAGTTTATCAACGGTCCAAAGATTAATTAAGAAAGCTAATCACTTAAAGAGACAGAAATTAAAAAAAAAAACCACCACTCAATATGCAGAGAAAAGAAATGCGCCTTAATTTTGCCCGAACTCACATGACGTGGTCAACCCAATGGAAGCATGTTGTCTTTTCAGATGAAAAAAAATTTAATTTGGAAGGGCCTGATGGCTATAACTATTATTGCCATGACCTACGGAAAGAAGAACATCACTTGGACCGGTTGCACAGCCGAGTGGGAGGGGTTATGGTCTGGGGAACAATATCCTACTACGGCACTTGCGAGCTTCAATTTTGACATCGCGCATGAACGCACAGGACTATAACACCGTTTTAAAAACGTCTTTTCCGCATTTCCAAAACCTTTTTCAAAACCTGCAGTGGACTTTCCAGCACGATAATGCTCCAATTCACACCGCCCGATCCCTGAAGTCATGGATTCAGGGCCAAAAAGTTGATCTCATGGGTGGCCACCATACTCACCCGACCTTAACATCACATTGAAAACGTCTGGGGATGGTTGGTCAGGAAAGTGTATGAGTCCGGAAAGCAGTATAGTACAAAAGACAGAGTTAATCGAAGGAATTAAACACGCTTGGTCAACCATATCAATAAATTATATTGAACAACTTTATAATTCAATTCCTAATCGAATTTTTGAAGTTATTTCAAACAAAGGCGGGACTACGCACTACTAATATTACTTAAAATGATACAAATTTAATATACAGGTGTTATATACTACCATTATTGGTCATCAACTTAATTAAATTGAATTTAACGCAAGGGGCGCTAACCTGATGACCAAATTTTTGTTACATTTTTTTTGTACTTTTCTTAAAAACATTTATTAAAAAATATTCCTTATTGTTAAAGTAGCCATTGTTGTTTTATTTTAAAGAGAAATGAATGTAGCACAATATAAAAAAAATTTTAAAGCTGTAGCTTTGATGGTTTAGATTTTATTGAGCATGGGCGGTGAGTGTAAAAGGGGGCGCTAACCTGATGACGCGCAGTGTATATTATTGATCAGCATCAATAGCCAAGTCGATATATAAATGTTTGTCTGTCCGTCCGTCTTGTTTTGTCGCCTAGTACTCAGAGACTATAAAAGCTAGAGCAACCAAATTTTGTTTCTAGACTCATGTGATACCACTGCTACAAAATTATTTAAAAATTTTGCCGCCCCCTTCCGCCTTTGCAAAGGACGAAAGTATGTGGCGTACACAATTTTGAAGATAACAAAAAAACGGAAAATGCAGTATAGTAGAGAAAGACCATTTCTATCAGGATCAGATAGGATCATTATTATATCCACAATGTTCTGTCTGACATTCCAACGCGTCTGCTTTGAGTGTTCGTCTTTTCAGTCGCCTAGTACTTAGAGGCAATAAAAGCTAGAGCAACCACCTTTATATCCAAGCTCCTATTATATCACTTTAATACAAGAGTATTTCAAAAAAGCACCCGCCAACATCCCCACCCACAAAAGACGAAAGACAGTTTTGAAGATAAAAAACGAGAAATGAAATGAACGCCTGGATCTCAGAGACTATAAGAGCTAGAGCAACCAAACTTTTTGACAAGACTCCTGTGATACCAAACCTGAACAAGTGTATTTCAAAATTTCGTCAAGCCCCCTTCCGCCCCACCAAAAGACGAAAATCCACAATTTTGAAGATAGCAAAAAACCAAAAATGCAGTATCGTAGAAAATGACCATATCTACCAGATTCCTGAACTTAGTTCAGATCGGATCATTATTGTAGCCACAATGATCAAATCAATTTTCAACTGCGAGCTTCCCCCCCCTCATGCAGCGTAAGTCAATTATTGGGGTTGATTCTCTCACACGCACACTCACGCTCAAACATGCTGCCTCGTGCGGTATACGTGTGTTGTTGTTGAGAACTGATGTAGATGTAGATGACAGATGCAGCAAACAAATGTTAAATGTAAAATGTACAAACTGATAAAACATTTGAAAATTCCACATAAATCACATGTGTACTGACTGAGTACGGGTATAAAAGTAGAGTCGCGTTTACAGCGACTCACAAAGTTCCAAAACGCTTAAGATAGTTCAATATGTGAGAGACTTTGGGAGAAACTTTTACAAAGAAAGCATACTTTTTCTAGAAGATAACAGTAAAAGAAAACGACCATAAAAAAAAATAATAAAAACGTATACTTGTGCTTATTTCAATAGGATTATTATTTATTATTACATCATTAAATTTGTATGTCAATGGCATAAATTAGTTGCTTTTCAACAACTGTTCAACTATCTGTTTTTATTGACTTCTCATTTTTTTTTTTCTGGTTGACCTTTTGTCGGAACTGCCCATATATGTATGTGAGATTATGATTTATATGGAATTTCTAATGGCTGGTATCTCGACTTCAAGCTAACATTAATCCGAACGTAACATTCGTTTTCTAAACGCCTCATCTGAGGTTTAAGTTCTAACCGGCGCACACTGGGGTGAGAGACCCCAAAACTGACGATTAATTAAAAATACAAATTTTGGAATTGCGGAATCAAATTAATATGAAGTGAAAGTATATAAAATTTCCTCCTCGTGTCTGCAGCTGCGGCGGAAGTCATGGTTGGGCCGTCTGTACCTAGTGGCCATGACACAGTGCCCCGTTATAGTTCCCGTCAGTGTTTGCACCGGACTCTTCCTGAATCCTAGAAGAGTCTTAGTGCATTTAGGCTCATAGTGGGACCAGAGCGAGCGTGAGATCTCACAGTTTGGTGTTGCGTTCCACCGTCTGTCTGATCTGCGAGATGATGTATCATAGTGCCCTCAGTATTTCGCTGACTGCGTCCGCCAGTGGCTTAGCCGATCCATTTCTGGCACACTCGTCCGCACTCTCATTGTCCGCGATGTCGGTGTGACCCGGGACCCACGTGAGTGTGATTGAGTGCGGCCTGATCCGGTTTAGTGCGTCCACCGTATCACGTACGAGTCTGCTCGTGGTCTTGCAGGAAACCAGGGCTTTGATAGCAGATTGATTATCAACACAGATTGCTATGTTCCTTGGAGGTATCTCCAAAGTGTATACCAACTTGCCGCTTGCCATACTGCGTATATCTCCGCCTGGAATACACTGCACCAGTCTGGTAGTCTTAGGGATATGTTGGTTGCTAGTTTTTCAGAAGATTCTTTGACCCGTCACTGAAGATGGATAGCACTTTCTGTCCAAGGGCAGCGTTACGCCTCCATTCCTCTCTGTCCGGTATGTGTCCTTTAAAGTTTTTTTTTCATGAAAACTCCGAGACACAGTAGTCGCTCCGTTCGCCCGATCCACTTTCTTCCTTACGGAGTATTGTGGCGTGGCCATAAGGCGATGGCTTTAAGAACCGCGCGGCTGAAAGCCTCACGACACTTGTCTCGGCCATGCAATTAAGGTGGAAGTTTTGAGTTCCAGGTCTAGCATGGTGTCCAGAGCAGCCTGTGGGGTGGATTTGAGAGATCCGGTGACCGCAAGGCATGCTGTCCACTGGACTCTACGGAGTTTCTCTAGGTGTGATTTGGTGTTGGCCGCTTTCCACCACACTAAGCTTCTGTACGTCAGAATGGGTCTTATTACCGCTGTATACATCCAATGGATGATGTGCGGTTGTAGGCCACATGTTCGCCCAAAGGTCTTCTTACAAATGTAGAAAGCAGCCATTGTTTTTTTTTCCTTTCCTCCGTGTTTCTCTTCCAGGAGAGTTTGGAGTCTAGCATGCCACCAAGATACTTGGCTTCGTTCGATAACTCAAGCGTCGTTCCACCAATTGCTGGTAGTTTGAAATTTGGTATCTTATATTTTCGTGACACCAGTTCTGTCTTTTGGGGATAAGCCCCCAGACCGTTTTGGTGACTTATATATCCGCTTCTCCCCAACTGAAGAAGAAGGACGTTGAGGACTAAGTTTCACAGGAGAGGGGATATAACCCCCCCCTGCGGAGTACCTCGTGTGACCTTGACCTTCCTTGAAGAGGAGGTGCCCAGATTACCGCTAATCGTTCTGCTCCTGAGAACGCTGTCCAGCCACTGTCTTGGTCAGTGCGGCCATTATTGACTCGATCCTGACGTTGTTGAAGTCTCCCTCTATGTCTAGGAAGGCCGCCAAAGCATATTCCTTATGGCTAAGAGTCCTTTCGATATTCCTAACATCTTCGTGTAGCGCGGTCTTAACTGATCTACCTTTTGAGGTAGGCGTGCTGAGCTCCGCTGATCACTTGTCTGTCTAGTTTGGTTCTTATGTATAGATCAATCAGTCTCTCCATCGTTTTCAGCAAAAATGAGGATAGACTGATGGGTCTGTAGTCCTTTGGAGAGATGTGGTTTATCTTCCCGGCCTTGGGGATGAAGACCACTCTCACCTCTCTCCATGCTTGGGGGACGTACCCAATTCGGAGACATCCTTCGAAGATTTTCTTCAGCCATGGCAAGCTGCCTGCAACATGGCTGGTCGTATATCATCCGGCCCCGGTTACCGAAGGATTTAATGGCCCGGATAATCTTGTCTGGTGCCATAATGCTTTGTATGAGATCCTCAGTTTCCTCTCCCTGGTATGGTTCAGTGTCGTTGATTTCGTTGGATTCGTCACCGGTAACATCTGAGCATCCCGGGAAGTGGGTGCTCATGAGGAGCTCCAGGGATTCCTGGCTGCCTTATGCGAAATCACCGTCCTGGTTGCGGAGCAGGCCAGGTGTTGTTTGACGCTTTGATAGCACCCGCCGAAGCCTTGAGGCCTCGGTGGTACCATCTATGGCATCGCAGAAGGCAGCCCATGACTCCCTTTTCGCCTTCCCACAGGTGTTCTTGTAGGTGTTAAAGCAGCGGCGATATTCGTCCCAGCTTTCCTGTGTGTTTGTTACTTGTTGAAGAGCCTCCTTGACTCCCTCCTGACTTCGCTCAGCTCCCGCGTCCACCACGGATTGCGACTGGACTTTGGAGGTCGGCTGATCGGGCAAGATTTAAGGAAGGCCCCCTGCAGGGCTTTAGTGACGTTCTGAGCCGCTTCCTCTAGTGCTTCCGTTTGAAGGATGTTCCCTTCCGGTGGGGAGGGTAGTGCATTCTTTACGGTTGCGGAGAAGCGGCTCCAGTCTGTCCGCTTCGGATTGCGGTAGGCCTTGGACATTTCTCTGTTCCATTTGATACTGAACACCATCCTGTAGTGGTCCGAAAAGGAGCACTCACCGGACACATGCCAATCATCAATGGTTAGGGAGTCACTGTCCGAAGCAAGTGTTATATCAATAACCTCTACACGGTTCTTGTTGCGGAAGGTGGGGTGGTCTCCCCGGTTGCACACAAAAGATTTGTGGACAGAATGTACTTGAACAGTGACTCTCCTCTAGAATTTGTGCCCGTGATTCCCCAAAGGGAGTGATGGGAATTCGCGTCGCAACCTAGGACGATGTCGAGATCCTCTTTCCGCGCTTGGTGGATTAGGGCCCTGACATCCCCCGAGGGTGGGTCCTCTTCCTCATACGGCAGGTATGCCGAGGCCAGGTATAGGTTGTTCCCGTCCTTCCTCTCACATAGTGCCACCGTAATTATCCTAACGATAACTACCGGTACTGTGACTGGTTGTCGAAACTGCAATTTGGTTGCTATACTTCGCCAGCGTACTAACGAGATGCTTTTTAAAACGGTTAAATTACACATTATCCCGGGCCCTGAACAATGGGACAGATTTCCTTTATTTTTTTTTGGCAATATAGACTAATAATATACCAAGAGAGCTGAAATTCAGGTGAAATTGATCATTATAGCGCTTAAAGTGAACTTAGAACTTAAGTTCTGCTTTAATTCTGTGTATTACATGTTAAAATTTTGTTTATATAAGGCGAAACCTTATTTTTCTTGTTGATTTCGGCTTTAAAATCAAATAATGTATTATGTATGTTCACCAGTAACCCAGTCAAATAACGCTTTTTCATTTCGATTTCCCTTGGATCACACATCCAGTAGAACAGAATGGGCCTTACGTCAAACTTGATCTAATATGCAAAATTTCAAGGGAATGGGTGAAAGTGGGCAATACTTTTAACAAAAAGTTTAAGATCACAGTTTAAAATAAACATTTGCATAATAACTTGTTGGCACAAATTTGCAGAAATTAAGTTTTTTACCCCAAAATATACAATAACTACAGTTTTTTTTTTTCTAAAATAATACATATATACAAGAGAATAAACAACTACAAAAGAAGTAAAAGAACTACAAAAAACTACAAGAGTAAAAGGGTATATTGCATTTGTGGTAAAAGTGGATGTGTGTAACATGGAAAAGGAATCATTTCCATCAATAGCCGAGTCGATATAGCCATGTTTGTCCGTCCGTCTGTCTGTCCGTCTTGTTTGTCGCCCATTGCTCGAAGGCAATAAGACCACTTCAGTACGAGGGTATTTCTAAATTTCGCACCGCCCCCTACAGACCCCTTAAAAGACGAATGTCCACAATTTAAATGATAGAAAATAAACGAAAAATTCCGTATCGTAGAGAATGACCATATCTACCAGATTGATGAATCAAGTTCAGATCGGGTCATTACTGTAGCCACAATGATGGAATGCATTTTCAGCAGCTAACCGTTAATCCTTCAGCCGTGGAGTGTTGCAATGTCAGATGGAGGAAAATATGTTAAGTGTAAAATTTAAAATATTATAAAATATTTAAAAGTTCCACATAAATCACATGTGTACTGACTGAGTACGAGTATAAAAGTAGTGTCGCGTTAACGGCGGCTAAACACGGCCATTCTCATTTATTTATATATGTAGTTAGGTGATATATTAGATATCCTCCTCTTAACAACCTATTTAAAATAGTTGCAATTGAGTATCGCGAAAGGTCTACGAGAGTGAGCTGATAAACAGTAGGCCTACCAAAAGAACATTTCTAACATTTGAACACACATTCGAGGTCCTAAGCCGATCGTAGAAATAAAATTGAAAATATTCTCGGAATCGATTGGCAGTGGCCTCAGTGCTTTCAATTTTGAGAAATCATTTGCGTTAAAAAAGCTATCCACAAGATAGCAGCCGTGTTTGTGCACAAACGATTATAAACGCACTCGTGGGACAACTCTGAAGGAGTGTTTGGCGTTGTTAACCTACATTCAGGAAAAGTTTTTGCCCCGTTTCGTAACCGTAATAGACATGCTAACCCATGTCCACTAATGGCTAAAAACCATAACAAAAAAAACTTCCCTAATCCATTAAAAAAATGTAAAGCTCTAAATCTATAAATCAGTTGGATTTCTTGAAGAAAAAAAGTTCGATTTTGTAGATAAGTGTAATGAGTCTCTGTAATATAAGAACTTTCATTAATGAGTACATAGTACATAACATATGTTAATGAGTACATAGATGATCGTTCTATGAACAAGTTAAAAGTAAAAACCTAAATATCAAAAAAATTCATTAAATAAATTATTACTTACACAAATTGAAGTTTGTTTCCTTCCTTTAAAAGCAATTTTGTCCTTTCAAGCGAATCCAGTAAAATACTCAATACAATGCGAAAATGCATTCTAAGATGGGTGTGACATCTTTAACCATATAATGATAAGAAAATGTTCATTAAGTATCGGATAGTCAAACAAGTTTTTTTTTTTTTTTTCATAAAGTTACAAGTTACTAGTTTATATAATAATGTAAAAAAGCACACCATGTGAACCCAAATTATCTTGTTTAGAAAAAGATACTCAAATTAAAATGTATCAAAATCAATAGCACGAAAATCACCTAATAGAGAAGTCAAAAGCGCATGAAACTTCCAAGTGCGGTTCTATAGGCTTTAAGAACTATGCGACGGACAGACAGACATGGCTACATCGACTCGGCTATCAATATTGATAAAAAAAATAATATATTTTTCCCCTAGAAAGCCCGCGCGCTTCCTTGTTTACTTATTCACTGTTTAGTTATTCATCGAAATTAAACAATTATAATATTGATATAATAACATATTTTATTTATGCTTTGATAAATAATTTTTTTTGTTTTGCCGTCGGTTTAAGGCTAAAGGTCCATGTGAAAATACCGGATGCTCCAAATTTAAACCACAAATTTGCAACGACTGTCCTTGTGATTTATAAACAGTCATAGCAAAAGCAAGACGAATGGGAAATTGTAATCCTTTGAAATCAAATGGCATGTCAGTCGGAATCATCGGAATTCTCGGAATTCAAACGTGTTCACCATAAAATTTCCCAATCAAAATAGTTGCTTCAAGTAGTTGCTTTTCACAGCAAAAAGTACCATTGCAAAGTCGTGGTGGATTAAGATTCCGCAGCATAATTATGCTCCAACTTTTACATGTAAATAGTATTGCGGATATCCAGGTAAATCCAATGAATTTAGAAATTCGACTGGATAATTTACATCATCTTGATTGATAATTGTATCAATCACCTATACGCAACCATTTCTCCTGGGATGGAATTCAAAACAGATGCGTTGATCTCATTGACATATTTATTTGTTCCGGCCAAAATTTCTCTTTCCCTCGACGAGTGATGGTTTCTATAATTTTTGTACAAAATTTGGAAACACACTCCGAATCAATTATTCTTCGAGGGCACAAAAGTGCAAAAATTATTGGAAGCGTTATAAAGCCAGAATTGTCAACGGGATGTATGTCATTACCAATGTCTAACAGTTGTCTGGAAAAATCTGCTGAAGCATCGTTTTGCAATTGAATACGTACATTTCTAGTCAATCTAACTGTTTTCACAGAGTGCCACAAAATTATATGTTCTCAAACACGCATTAATTTCAACTGCAGCAGTTACTTGTTTGACTACAGGCAATGTTTGTCTAACATCACCTGCTAACAATATCAATGCACCACCAAACAATCGATTATTTCCACGAATATCTTTCAACGTATGATTAAGTGTTCCAGTGACATCTTGTTGGCCATAGTACATTCTATACAATAAAAGAGTATTGCTGCAGCAACTCGCCATTGCAGATCTTTTTGAAATGTTGCATGTAGGATTATCGTCAGCCTGCATGTTCAAGGGAAACTTAAGAGCAGAGTGCGCCGTGCGACCACCATACAAAAATGTGGCAGCCAATGCGAGCCAAATAATCAAAATGACAATCGTTTTTCCTTTGTTAAAAGGTCGTGTATTTCACGATTAGGCGCTGTCATACCTAATTGAGCTAATTCCTTGCTTGCCATTATCAAGCAAAAGGTCTTCAAAGGTGCTTCGTTGTAAATTTCCGGTGTATAGTCCTGGTTTATATAACCCATTTGACGGCGCAATCGATGTAAAAATCCTCTGACAAATGATATGGATGATTTTGCCACAATTCAGTTGGTTTTGCTGGACTGCACGTGGCTATAATAATTACGAAAATTGTCCGAATTTGATGTGGACTTGATGAAAATACTGAATCTTCAAGTGTAAGATGCGTGTCATTCTCAATCAAATTCAATCGTTCGTATGCTTCGCGATACGTCCCACACAATTCTTCATAAACAGTTCGCAAAGATTCAAATTATGTTGGTCCACTAACATTTATTATCAACAATCGCAAATAATAACACTCTTGACTACGACACTGAACTGTATAAATTCGTCCTATATCATCTGAGTGAAACAATTCTGGCTGACCATAAACGGCTTCTCCGCGTCTTCACCTTTGAAAAACTTTGAACGAATTATTCCATGTATAATATTCGGTTACTTCAGCTTAAAGCAATGTTTTCGCAAAATCATCTGCTTGACACAACGCAAAAAATGCAGTTGAAGTTGTTGCTGATGGTTGCGCAGCTCTTCGCATTACATTTCCGGGTGTGGAAAAAATGCGTTGACCGTTTTCAAGATGAACAGCTAAATGAACTACAGGTGGATGCCTATCATGAATCGGGAATGATAATATGCGCCATACTGCTTTATTTGAATTGATGTATCTGCCCATTTGAAACTGAGTGATTTCATCGGTAACATTAGCAACTGCTCCAAAACAGTCATATCACTTCATTAGTGGATGTACTTGCAAATGTATTTAATAGATTAAACTGAACTGCAAACCTCTACGTTTATGTGAAATTTATATAAAAGCTTTTGTAAGGTTAGGTTAGGTTTATAGGGCTTCTCCACCGAAGTCGAGGTCACTCGGAGGCAAGAATTGCCCATTGTGATGCCCACACTCGTCATGGGATTACGTCCGGTGCCTAGGGAGGTTTTGTAAACCATCCCGAGGCCTCAATAAAACATCAGCCTCTCTAGAGGCATGTTTGCCAGGCTATCAAGTCCTCGTGAAAGGCGCTGCCGAGTATTCGGAGACGCCTTTCCATGAGTGAAGGACAGCCACAGAGAAGATGCTGGATGCTCTCTATTTCCTCCTCGTCCCTGCAGCTGCGGCAGATGTCATGGTGGGGCAATCTGTACCTAGTGAGTGTTTAGTTTTTAATTTATTTATTTGATTGTCTAGTTCACGGTAACTCTCCACGACACAGAGTTTTTTTTCGAGCCGTTTGCGCAGCTCTAACGATGCGCGCGCAAGTGCGGTTAAAGGCAGCGAATGCGGGTAGAAAGCAGCAACTATAAAAGCAACGGCGAACGTCCGTATGTATGTACGTTTGTATGCACTGCACCAGCACCGGGGCGAAAGCGACGACCGAAAATGCAGCGGAATCAAGCAGCGCACATACGATTATGCTGTATATATGTACTCGAGCGGTTCCGATTCCGTTATTGCTGCTGTTAGCACACAATAAATTTTGTACACTATATAAAACTGCTGACTTCCCGATTATGTTTTTATGTTTCCCACGAAAACCACGATACACACGGTTATCTCGGTAGAACCTCCACGAAATTCTACCGCTTTGAATAAAGTACACAAAAAGTAAAACACGAAATCGTTATTGAATATATAACAAATATTTGGTCAGGGTCATTAGACTATACAACTCCGCTCTGCTCTCAAGAGAAACTCAGCCCGCTCAACGCTATGCACTCGGGCCTCGCTCGGACCGCAAAACATAATCCGCGATTAGTGAGCGAGCGTGCACTATACTTAGGAGTAATTAAAAGCGACAGCTAGCGTAAAGAGCTTGTTGCCAGCGGCTGCTCCGAACAAAATTATTTTATTGTGATAAACAATTTTTTGTTTTGCCGTTGGTACAATGAATAATTACGGCTGATGGTTTGCTAATCGTGAGCTACCGGATGCTCCAAATTTAAACCACAAATTTGCAACGACTGTCCTTGTGATTTATTAATAGTCATTGCAAAAGCATGACGAATGGGAAATTGTAGTCGTTTGAAATCAAATGGCATGTCAGTGGGAATCATCGGAATTCTCGAAATTAAAAAACGTGTTCACCACAAAATTTTCCAGTCAAAATAGTTGCTTCAAGTAAATTAGTCATAACTTTTTTCACAGCAAGTTTTGTACCATTGCAAAGTCGTGGTGGATTAAGATTTTGCAGCATAATTATGGTGGTGGTAATCACCTGCTAACAATATCAATTCACCACCCAACGATCGATTATCTCCACGAATATCTTTCAACGTACGATTATGTGCTTCCAGTGGCTTCTTGTTGGCCATAGTACACTTATCGCATACAATAAGAGAGAGAGGCCATTTCTGCGACGGCCCTCGTAAGCGTTCCAGTGACTTCTTGTTGGCCATAGTACATCCCATACAATAAGAGAGCATTGCTGCAGCACTCTTGCCATTGCAGATCTTTTTGAAATGTTGTATGTAGGATTGTCGTCAACCTGCATGTTCAAGGGCTAGTTAAGGGCAGAGTGCGCCGTGCGACAACCATCCAATAATGTGGCAGTGATGCCAGAGCCAATGCGAATGTGCTCAAATGGTACATTGGAAATTTAACCTTGGCTCATTGTTTTGCACAAACGCATTAAGCTCGGCACGATCATACTGTTGTTCACGCTCCAGTCCTTTGTTGAAAAGTTCGTGTATTTCACGATTAGGCTCTGTCATACCTAATTGAGCTAATGCTTTGCTTGCCATTATCAAGCAAAGGAATTCAATAGCGATCAATGCTTCGTTGAAAATTTCCGGCGTTTATATCACCCGTTTGACGGCGCAATCGATGTAAAAAATCCTCTGACAAATAATTTTGATGTTTTTGCCACAATTCAGTTGGCTTAGCTGTACTGCACGGGGCTATAATAATGGCGAAAAGTGTCCGAATTCAAGATGACCATTTTCAAGATGAACAGCTTAATGAACTACAGTTGGGTGCCTATCATGGATCGGAAATGATAACATGCGCCATACTGCTTCATTTTGTACTGATGTATCTGCCCATTTGAAATTGAGTGATTTTATCGGTAACATTAGCAACTGCTCAAAAACAGCCATATCACTTCCATTGTGGATGTACTTGCAAATGTATTTAATAGATTTAATTGAATTGCAGACCTCTACGTTTATGTGCGCTTTATACATTTTTGATAATAACGGGGAATATGGCGAAACCCAACAATTATCAATTTCCAAATCTTGAATTTGAACTCCATCGTTGCCCGTCACTGTATCGGAGACTTTTTTTGGAAAACGTTTGGAGCATTTCCTTCAACCATACAATTCAATAAAAATTCAACGCACCACATGGACCGTGAATCATATTTTGTCCGATCTGGAATTTCAGCCGAAATCATATCGTCAATTTGATTAGGCCTTATTTTTTCAATCAGCCAAATCAAAATATGCGCATGAGGCAAACCCCGTTTCTGCCATTCAATTAAATACATCCAACATTGAACAGACCCAAATGCACCGTGTTTGACAATTGAATCCATGAGTGATTTCAATTTTGTCTAAAAACACATGGCCAACAAACAATAATTCCGAATTTTTTCTTACCATTGGGGATTACACGTGAAGGTGATGAAGAGGTCGACCGTAACGGCTAACGTATGACATCGAATCTTGCGCGTACTCAAACATATGACGTGGACTTTCAACATACGATGACGGTAATATAACGTTTGTGCATTACCATCGTTGTTAAGAGCATCACGCAAATGAACATACTCTTCGGAACGTAATTTGACTTGGTTGAACCGAAGAAAATTCAACCGTCCCGATTCAATTTTTGCATACATGTCAACAATACTGGTGGAGAAGTGCTGTACACTTCAATATGTGGTTGTCTTGATTGTGCCGTATCTGCAGCCTTTATGCATAATAATTCATAGCACTAACTTTCTTTGTTCCTTCTCGACCTACAATTGAATTAAATTCAATTTCAATTAAAATATAAATCAATCATAAATTATTCATCAATGTACCGTTTAATGGATTAATCATTTTAATGTTGAAATGATAGCCGCTCCAAAACAATATCAAACAATATTGTAGTGCATCATAAAAGCGATGAGTCTCGGATACACGGTCCAGTTGCGCATTTCACCGATGAAGCACAATATCACGGTTATTAAATTGGTCACCAACTATGACTATTGCCACTTAGTCAATTGTTTGTGCATTGAAACGCCTTGGATGTTGGCCAACCGGTGTATTATCGGCTCGAATAACAATTTTATGATCGTCCGATGGCATTCGATCAAGCGACGTTTTGAATAACTGAACCAATTCGTTATGCTCATGGAACATATCTTGCAAATCGAAAATAATTTTCTCCGCGTGTTGGTAATAATGGCACACCGACGATCAGCTTCGTCTTACGCGTTCGAAAGCTTGATGGTATATTTGACCTTGAATCTGAATAAAATATACGATACGTATAGTTCTAGTCGCATAAATAAAAGTATTTAATTACCTTGAATGTTGGCATGAAATTGTCTCTTATGATATTTGTGTATACTTTCGTATATTGTTCAAAAAAAATGATTAGACTCAGGTGTCAATCTATTAAGTAGGGGGCTGTCCATATATTACGTAATCACTTAGGGGTGGAGCGGGTCAAGGAAATGATTATGTTTGATTACATGGGGAGGGGGGGTCTTGGACAATGATTACGTGATCATTTTTTATTGAAATTATTAATTTTTTATTTTTTAATCAGCATCCATCTGCTTCACCTTTAAATGTACATATGTATATGCCTGACAATGGCGACAACGGTCGTTCATTGGACCAATTATAATTTTCCTATGAGAAGCGTCATCGGTGACAGTATTGTACGCGAACGCAACACCTTGTAGATTTTTATATCTCGACGTTCGTTCGCAGTTGTTGTTGCATCATTGTTCCTTTAATTCGAACGGGCGATTATTTTCATTGCGATTTGTTATGTCTTGGCTACTTTAACGGCTCCTCGAAGCCACAGCTCGCGACGCATTTCGCGTTCGCCGGCCCAAATGTAATCGTCTCGACATTTAACTTTAAAACTACAATGGTTGGATTAAAACACATTTTCAAAAATCAAACGAGAAGGGACGTGTTGTGTCTCTGTTAAAGCGAAACTACTTTTATACCCGTACTCAGTCAGTACACGTGATTTACATATAGTTGCGAAAAAATAATAGCACCACTGCAACACATTTTGTTCTTGATTAAAAAAAATTCTATTACTGCTGGGATTTTTTAAATTTAATTTTTTTTATTTTGTTTGTTTCTCCATCAACAAAAACAGTGCTACCAATCTTTAAATTTCAGTCCATATTTTTTTTTTGATATTTTAAGAAAAACGACGCCAAAAACACCAAAAAAAAAAAATAGCACATGAGCCTTTGTTTTCGTAAATACCCTGTATTTCGCGGAATTGCTTTTGTAAAAGGCACGTGTTCATTAGTTTTGACAACGAATTCATTGTTTCAATCATAAAAGTTAATAAAAATAATAGTTACAATGCGACGTGGAAAGCACTACACTGCAGAGAAGCACGATCTTATCAAAAAATTGATATTGGATGGAAAAACTTACAGAGAAGTTGGTCGATTGGTAGGATGATCCTATAAAATGATTAAAAGCGCCATAAACTATGAAGAAAAAACTGAAACACGCGGACGAAAATGATCTGTGACCCCTCTTCATGTACAAAGACTGATTCGTCAGAGCAAGAAGGGTCACTTCAAGCCTGCTACCGAGCTTAAAAAATCTTAAAAATAAATTCGACGGACCAAACAGTTCGCACATATCTTAGGCAACATAATCTTAAAGCCTGCAGCCCAAGAAAAGTACCACTTCTAAACGCGACACATATAAACAGGCGCATGAAGCTTGCCAGTGACCATGCAAATTGGACATCCGAAAATGGAGAAATATTGTATTGTCAGATGAGTCCAAATTGGTTATATGTGGAATCGGATTCCGATCATACCGTAGACAACCAAAGAAGTACCCAGTACACCACAACAACTTTTAAGCATGGAGGGTGTAGTGTAATGGTATGGACCTGCTTCTCCTACTTTGGAGTAGGTTCAATACATTGGATAAAACCATCATGGATCAGCATGTGTACGTGAATATCATGGAGACAGTAATGCTACCCTTTGCAGAATATAAAATGCCGCTGGTATGGGTCTTTTAATAGGAAAATGACCCCAAACACACCAGCAAAAAAAAACAAAGGAATGGTTTAGGGCAAAATCTGTGAACGTTTTGGAGTGGCCTGCTCAGCCGCCTGACCTGATTCCCATCGAAAATCTACGTTCCGACGTTAAAGAAGACAGTGGCAGGACTTAGTTGATTCCATGCCAAGACGCTGCGCAGCTGTTATTGCCAATAAAAGGGCACTGTACTAAATATTAAATTATGCATATAGATTTAGTATTAATAGTTCAAAGTGTTTAACTAAAAGAATTCGTTACTTATTGCTTATTTTATTAATTTGAAATCCATTTTTGAAAAGTGATGCCTATTTTTTTTTGCCTAGTTTTGTCAATTTCACTAAAAGTTTAAAAACTTTAAAACAAGATATGATTATACCCGTACTCGAAGATTAAAAGGGTATATTGTATTTGTGCTAAAAGTGGATGTGTGTAACATAGAGAAGGAATCATTTCCGACCCTATAAAGTATATACATATATTCTGGATCAGCATCAATAGCCTAGTCGATATAGCCATGTCTGTCCGTCTGTCTGTCCGTCCGTCTTGTTTGTCGCCCATTACTCGAAGGCTATATGAGCTAGAGCAACCAAATTTTATATCCAGACTGATGTGATATCTCCTCCTAGAAAAAATTTCGCCCCGCCCACTTACACCCCACAAAAGGGGCGCACATCTGTGGCGTCCACAATTTTGAAGATAGCAGAAAACTAAAAATGCAGAATCATAGAAAGACAATATCTATCAGAGGTCCAAATCTGAATTGGATCGGATCATTTAGTATAGCCGCAATAGAAAACCATTTCGAGAAACATCATTCCCTTTTTCACACTCACACAAAAAACGAGCCAAATTGGTTTTTCGTATTTTATGTAGCCTGGATCTCAGAGAATATAAGAGCTAGAGCAACCAAACTTTCTGTCTTGACTCCTGTGATACCGAACCAAAACCAGGGTATTTCAAAATTTCGCCCCGCCCTCTTCCGACACCACAAAAGACGAAAGTCCACAATGAAGATAGGAAAAACGAAAAATGCAGTATTGTAGAGAATGACCATATCTACCAGGTCCAGATCGGATCATTATTGTAGCCACAATGATGAAATGAATTTTCAGCAGCGAGTCCCCTTTGCGGGGGTTGCCTCTCGCAACAAAAATATACATTTTTTATTAGGGTTGATTCTCTCACACTCACGCTCTGCCTCGTGCAGTGTACGTGTGGTGTTGTGAGAACTGATGTAGATGTAGATGACAGATGCTGATAACTGATAAAACATTTAAAAATTCCACATAAATCGCATGTGTACAGACTGAGTACGGGTATAAAAGTAGATTAGCGTTTACAGCGACTCCGTACGTTCTTTCTCGTTTTTTATTCCCATGTTTGAGTCTCCCATTTCTAAAAATGTGTTTTAAAGTTTCCTTAAAGTCGAAAATGCGAGCTGGGCACTTATTTAAAATTGCTTGGGGTGGTGCTGTTATTTTTTCACAGCTGTAAATACTACATATGTGAAATTTTAAAATATTTGATCATTTTTTACATTTCACATTTTTACATTTTTTCATTTTTACATTTTACATTTTTTCCTGCATCTGTCATCTACATCACTTCTCACAACAACACAGCTAAAAGGGTGGTCGGCTAGATCTTTTTTAGATCTTAACCATTTTCGCCAATCTGGTAGATATGATAATTCTCTACGATACTGCATTTTTCGCTTTTGGGGGCGGAAGGGGGTTGGCGAAATTTTGAAATACACTTGTCTTGTTTTGGTATCACAGGAGTCTGGTCTAGCTGGTTGGTCTAGCTCTTATAGCCTTCGAGCAATGGGCGACAAACATGGCTATATCGACTCGGCTACGAGGGTTGCTATTTATGTTTTTAGCTTAGGTCACTTCCAGACATATGGCCAAAAGGTTATTTGCATAAAAAATTTTAGAGTTTTATGGGCTAAACCTACATGCAACTTTTTAATGTACGACCACGTTTGATATCGATTAACGATAAATACAAAATTTACCTTGGCAGAAAAATGGAATAACGCCGTGAACATTTTCGTGCGATTATTTTTCACAACTTTCGACGGGGGTTTCGTAGACAAGAATTCATCGATGAACTAAAATTATTACACGGAGAACAAACACCTTCCTTAAGCTCACCAAAAAAATGAGTACATTGAGTTTTTCATGGTCGCTGTACGCTCAGCTACTAATTCCGTGAAGCTCGTCCAAAATCAGTTGTTGTGCCACAAAAATCGATGCTGTGCAAGAACTGATTAACAAAGATCGTCATGTCACATACCGTGAGATAGAGGCTTCCTTGGACATTAGTATGACGACCATCAATAAGATTTGCAATGATTCCCTGGGCATAAAAAGGTGGGTTCCCGCTGGACCCCACATAATTTAACAATCCAGCAAAAAAACGAGAAAGAACGTACGGAGTCGCTTCGAACGCGACTCTACTTTTATACCCGTACTCAGTGATTAATGTGGAATTTTAAAATGTTTTATCAGTTTTTACATTTTACATTTTTTTGCTACATCTTTCATCGACATCTACATCTACATCAGTTCTCACAACAACACACGTACACTGCACGAGGCAGCATGTTTTGAGCGTGAGTGTGTGTGTGAGAGAATCTGCTGCGACAATCAACCCCAATAAATGACTTACGCAGCATTCGGGCGAGGGGAAACACTGAACGGCGCGGGGTATTCCCGCTGCTGAAAATTCATTTGATCATTGTGGCTATAATAATGATCCGATCTGAACCAAATTCGGGAATCTGGTAGATATGATAATTCCCTACCATACTTTTCGTTTTTCTCTATCTTCAAAATTATGGATTTTCGTCTTTTGTGGGGGCGGAAGGGGCGGGGCGAAATTTTGAAATACACTTGTTCAGGTTTGGTATCACAGGAGTCTTGGCCAAAAGTTTGGTTGCTCTTGCTCTTATAGTCTCTGAGATCCAGTCTACACAATATACAAAAACCAAATCGACTCGATTTTGTGTGAGTGCGAAAAGAGGGAGCGAAGTTTTTTTCGTATATTTTCCTCTATTGTGGCTATATTAATGATCTGATCCGATTCAGACCCCTGGTAGATATGGCCTTTCTCTATAATTTGGTTGGTCTATCTCTTATAGCCTTCGAGCAATGGGCGACAAACAAGACGGACAGACAGACGGACGGACGGACAGACTTTATAGGGTCGGAAATTATTCCTTCTCTATGTTACACACATCCACTTTTACCACAAATACTTTTACTTTAGGTCACACACATTTTAAGACGAAATTTGAGACGAAGTCTTACAGTTTTCTGGAAAACAAATCCGCTGATTTCATCGTTTTGAAATTGAACACGTACACATTTGTATTCAATCGAAGTGCCACAAATGTTTACAAACACTCATTAATTTCATCAGCAGCATTTATGGAAAAAGTAAATATTTGTTTGTACCATTCTCTGGCTATCATTTAAAAAAAAAACCGCAAGTAATTTGGTGCACGCGTTGCGGAGATCCATGCATCCACACAGCATTTTTTTTTACATATTTATAGAATAGATGGGTCGAAAACGTACACTCATGTCAACGAGTTATACTTGTATAACCGTACTCAGCCAGTACACATATGATTTATTATATTTTATCAGATTTTATATTTTATATTTTTTGATACCTCTCTTATCTACATCACTTCTCACAAGAACACGCCGTTCCAACTCACTACCCGCCACAGGCCGCACGCTGAACGAGGCATGACAGAATGTGTGAGCGAGACTTGAAATGAGTAGCGGCTGCTGCGCTAACGGGGAGGGTTAGCAGCTGAAAGTTTATTTCGTCATTGTGCTATAGAAATTATCCGATCTGAACCAGAATCGGCCAACTGGTAGATATGGTAACTATGTACGATACTGCGTTTTCCGTTTCTGAAGAGAAGGTTCAGAAGAGCCGCCAAACAGAAGACCGCGATAAAGCATTCTATTAGCTGATGGGTAGAAGATCGAAGCTGCCAACGTCATCGAAGTTGCTCATATACAAGGCGATCAGCAGTCAATCTGGAATTAAGGTATCCAACTGTGAGCACCGCTTGTAAGACTAATGTCCACATTATCCAGGCATTCGAGAACAGAGCTCTCCGCACCGCCATCTGCGCTCACCTTCTGCACGACAACGCCACTATTCATCAAGTCCTCAGATTTCCTTGGGTGGAAGACGAAATTAAGAGAAGCAGCAAGCGGTACATGCAAAGGCTACATGACGACCCCAAATATTTGGCGATCAACCTACTGGATAACAGTAAACAGACCAGGACGCTCCTCAGGCCCTATCCTCTGGATCTCTTCCGGGACTAGCCTGATACTGCCACCTTTATCTCACCATAAGGTAAATCAATCAACTGTAAAGTCTATTAACCAATTTAATAATTGTCCACGATAGACAGTTTTAAATAAAACACACTGTTAATAATAAAAAAACATGAGTCTGGACTCTAAATTTGGTTGGTGTAGCTCTGTCTCTGAGAACTATGCGCTCAAAAGAGACGGACATGGCTATATCGACTCGGCTATTGCTGCTGATCAATAATATATTTACTTTTTTGGGGTCGAAAACTTTTCCTGCTTTGCGTTATACACATCCACTTTTTTACCGAAAGTCACCGCCACAGTCCGCACGATGAATAAAACAATCCGAATTTTTGAGCGAGAGAGAGAATACGTAGCGGCTGCTGCGTTAAAGAGGAGGGGGTTAGCAGGTAAATGTTAATTTCATCATTGTGGCTGTAATAGAATACGTAATCTGGTTTAAACCGAAGTGGAAAAATGGTGTCGGGTACTGTTGTTATACCCATACTCGAAGAGTTAAGGAGTATAGTGTATTTGTGTTAAAAGTTGTATGTGTTGATCAGCATCAATATCCGTGTCGATATAGCCATATCTGTCTGTCCTTCCATCTGTCCGTCTTGTTTGTCGGCCAGAGACTATACGAGCAAGAGCAACCAAATTTCGTTTCCCCGACTCATAGGATGCTGCTATGAGTATTTCAAAATTTCCCCTGCCGCCTTTCGCCCCACCAATAGATGAAAGTCCACAATTTTGAATAAAACAAAAAACGAAAATAAAGTATCGTAGTAAATGACAATATCTACGATTCTGGTTCAGATCGGACTCAATTAAGAAATTGAGCTGCATTCTCTCTCGCTCACACACTCTGATTGGCTTGTTTCGCGTGTGGCCTGTGGGGTAAAACGACTTGGAACGGTGTGTGTTGTTGTGAGAAGTGATGTGGACGTAGATAACAGATGAACCAAACAATTTTGTAAACTGATAAACTTTTTAAATTCCACATAAGCCATGAGCTCACATATAGAATGACTGAGTACGGGCCTAAAAGTAGTCTCGCCGCAACTGTGACAACGTTCCATTTTCGTTTTTCAATTGCATTCTTATGAAGTCTAGTGTAAATAGTTTAGGGCAGAGCGTGAGCGCGGTTGACAAATCTTAAAAAAACAGCTATTCTAAATTTTTACTGATTATAACTTACATGTTAATCAAAACTTCCAGAAGCTCCAACAACTTAATGTACATTTGCGGTAACAATGCTTTCAAACACACATAATCAATTTTCGGTTTATTTGTATTATTTATTTTCACATATAATCCACGTTGTATAAAACACAAAATTTGTTGTGTTAAAATTAACTTCTTGTCAGGGAACGGTTTGCTACAAAGGAAATATTTTTAGAAAGAAAAAAATATAATATGTATAAATTATCGGTTGTCCTCACCTTAAGGCAATCTTTATGAAATCTATAAGATTGCAAAACCGCTGAAAAACTTGTGCGGCACGTTTTACTGGATCATTTGTCAAATTCACTTTAAAATAATCTAAGTGATTTTGGCACAACTGGACTCACAAATATTTCCTCAGATATTGAAAATGTTTTGTTTATAATTGAATAAAGACTCCCCAATAATGTCAATTGGTAGTTTTGCCATTGATTTTATCATTTTCGCCTCCGTTCCTGAAAGAGCCGCGTACTTTTTTGTAACAAGAGCCAGCATTCACCGGTTTGAAGCACGATATGGAGATTAGTGCTGTCTAATAATTTTATCAAGAAAGTTTCAATTATAGATTTTCCAGATTTAAGACTCCTTGGATAATATTTCAAACATTGCTCAATAGTGTGAAGGGCAGACAGTGTGCAGCAATCGTCTTCAAGAACCTCATTTAGAGAAACCTTTTCGACCACTTTAAGGACATGAACGGAACCAAATGCTTTTGACAAGTTAAAATCGCATTGATGTTTTTATGAGTAGCGCTGTAAATTCGATATAAATGAGTATTACTTTATTTTCAATCTATTAATAATTATATTTTTAAACGAGAGGGAAGTCGCAGTTGCCACGACAATACTTTTATACCCGTAGTCAGTCTTTATAAATATTTTATCAGTTTTTACATTTCATATGGCCGTCAACCACGGTCAAGTCGGGCGGAGAGAAAAAACAGTGAAATTACCTCAAAACTAGGTGAAACAGCGCTGATAGATGCATGGTCGAGGGGGTGATCGGTCGCTAGTATGCCAACTCTGGATACCTGCCGACCTCCAGTTTACATTAGGCTTCCCGGGGCACGTTGGCACGAGGCATCTCGGGTGACTAAACCCTAAACCTAAACATGCCAAAAAATTCAGATATCAAAAACAACACCGTAAATGAGCTTTGCGGCAACGCTCAGCGGAAGACCGCGCTACACAGCCAAGCCAAGCCCAGAAAGCCAAGGGGGCGAAGACGCCCCCGACCAACAGGTCTATTGCGGAGGTGGCAAGGGCAAAACCCTAATTGGCGTCCTAGACAGCGGCTCCAAGGATGGTAATGTCCCTTTGCGACAAACTGGAGGCCGTACGCTGGGAAGACATCCTGAGCATACCGAGGGCCCGAGCGTGGGTGTCGGTTAAACCTGCAGAACCGGAGAAGATTCTCAAGGTTCTGCATGTCTGCAACACCCACCTTCCTACAGCCGATTGGAAGGTGCCCAACAAGGTCGAGGAGATCACAGGACAGAGGCGTCAGATTATCCTCGTCCTAAATAAGGAGTCTCTGGAGCTCCTAGGAGAGTCGCCAGGAGTAGTGGATTATGGCTACCGTAAGATGACAATAGTCCCCTACCAAAACGACTCCAAGGGCACGCAAGCGGGTGTCTAGACAGACCTCGAGCTTGAGGTCCCGGAAGCGGGGAGCCGTCGGATGCGTCGAATACGGCGTCCATGGTATCGGACGATATCCTGACCGCTAAGAGTCCGACGCGAGCGACCTCGTCAGGGGTCTCGGACAAATCGACGTCGGGGAGGATGACCAATCCCCCGAGAGCGATGCCGACACAACGATGGTGGAGGCAAGTCTCAGGAATATCCCTGACACTTCTGCAGATAAACCTCCACCATTTTAAGGCAGCATGTGCTGCCTAATTGCTCCAATTAGCCAAGGGTGGAGCCGACATAGTCCTCATTCAGGAACCCTGGATCCTCGTAAACAGGGTCTCCGGTGTGAGGACTTCTGATTATAAGCTATACATAGCTGACTCCCCAGCTAAAATACCTGCCTTCTTGCAAAAAGAGAACTGCGCTTATTTTTGCTCCGAAATTTCAGCAATGAAGATCACACGGCGGGGAGCCTCGAAGGCCAGGACCCATATATGGGTCATGACCAGCCGGATTCTTCTCCACATGCGCCCTCAAGGGCGCTAATCGCAGACTGCGAGGCCAAGGACATCGGCCTAATTTTGGGATGCGACGCCAACGTTCACCACAGTCGTGGGGAAGCACTGACACAAACGAACGGGGTGAGTTCCTTTTCAGCTCTTTACTGACCACTCAGATGGTCATCTTGAACCGAGGGGACTTTCTTTCATTATTAAGAACCGTAAGGAGGTCCTGCACACGCTTGCCTCACATACGCTAAGGAACAACAACATAGTTTTCTTTGAGGGTCCATGAAAAACAGTCCTTCTCGGGCCACAGGTACGCAGAAACTGTCTTCACACCGAGTCCATACCGAGCCCAGTCCAATTCCAAAACCTTAGGCGGACAAACTGGACCCGCTACTTGACTACCTTTGCCAAACTCATGGGAGACCACGACTCTCGTTGCGCTGTAAACAGAACAACCTACAGAGCGCCTCCCTTCCATTGCCACAGGTTACATTCTGAACCTCAATCAAAAGCTTCAAGCCATACAAATCCGCGGGATCAGACGGCATCATCCCAACCCAGCCGATCCAAACCAGACAAAGAGCCATAAATTGAAACCAAACGGATTTACGAGGATTT